>BJCO01792574.1:0-10473 GCA_018326465.1 Flaveria floridana | reverse complement strand
AAAGGTATTTAGGACTCAATCTATTGGGTTAGTGATTTTAGTAGTATATAAAGCTCAATTACAAAAAAGAGCACTTTTATTATTTCATTAGTTTTAGATTATTGATCATATAATCACAAGTGCGTGTTGATTTTGTTGCATTAATGCATCTTTACTTGGTGTTTTTACATTGAATGAATGTCAAGTTAATAAGAAATCATATAATGCTAACAATGTCAAGTTATTTTCAAGGTACATATTGACCACCTTCTCAAATTTGATTCAGAAATAAATTTATTGTTTTTTCCCTAGGGTGTCCTTCTCTATGCACCTTTTAGTACTTGCAAGCTTTGCAAGCTGGAGCAATTTGTTTTGATACGGTAGTCTTGCTAAGAAACTTTTAGAAGCTTGGAATTGTGGTTGTTGTTTAGCTTGACCCATGTATAGACCTCGAGTTGTATGAATTGATAACCGGTGATCTATGAGTTTAAATAGCTTTAGATGCAGTTAGGGGATTGAAATATCTCCAAGATGGAGTAAGCTCAAATATGTATTTTTTAAGAGTACTTCCATTTTGGGATATTCTTTGAAACCATCAAATTTATTCATGTTTCTTGTAATTTTAGGTTGTTCCTCAGGTGATATGGTCATAATCAAGTACATCAAATCCTCTAACATCTTGTTGGGTCAAGCATTGGGAGCTAGGTTAGTTTTTAGTATCTTAAACTAATGTAGAAATTTATTTAGCTCCATTTGGGCATTGAATTTTTTTATTGATGTCTACCCAATTTTAATTTAGATATCATACTTGTTTCAAGTTATTCAGAATCTATTAGAAAAGTGATTCCATGTATGGCCCTTGAGTTGCATGAATTGATAACCTGCGATCTATGAGTTCAAATAGCTTTCGATGCAGTTAAGTGATTGAATTATCTCCATGATGGAGTACTTATTGGGAACTAACAAAAAGCTTTTGCTATCTTTTCATTTCCTCTAACCCTCCTGTCACATAGTGAGTATCACAGCTTCGTGTATGATTAAAATTTCCAAGTTGTTTTTCATGTGTCAAAGTTGATGTTGTAATTATATTCCATTCCATTCATTCAGAGCCTCAACCTCCAGTTTTGGATACTTCGTATTTTAATGATTTCATTTATGATATGTTTTGAAAGTTCTTGAATGATATTTTCTACTTTTGAATAATGCTACCATTTGATACTTAGTTTCATTTTGACTTTATATGCTATATCTAAATTTTATCAATTAAACTTATTCTTGCTACCATTGTAAAATTTCTCTTGCTTTCTCCTCTTCTTAGTTGCTTTTCACGTGTACAAAGAAATTATTAAAATATTTGTATGCTTATTAATGTCTGTAACATAGTTGAGTATTATGTAGAATTGTGATATAAATATCTTGATATCTTTAACCTTTTCATATTATTAAATAATATATTTATAATGTTCATTAAATACATGAAAGAAACAAGGACAACAATATATGATCTACTAATAATAGTTTATTTTGGATGGATTTTATTTTGTCTAATCTCTAGACAATTTGATCTCCTTAAGATAAAACACAACCTAAATTGATTTTTTCACAAATTGTTGTTGCCGCAGCATCGCGTGGGTTTCCTGCTAGTTTGTTAATAAAGTCTTAAACAAGTTTATATAAATGTAAAAAGCAAAAAAAAAAAAAGAAAAAGAAAAAAAACAAACAAACAAACAAAAAGGTTTGGAACCAATTATATTTAGGAACATGACATGTCCTTAAGGGAACCCACTGCCAATTCTAAATGTGTTCATATGCAATTGGTGTGACATGTGTCATAGGTGCATTGATCTTTGACTTTTGATTTTGACTTTAATTAAATGTGGACTTTGACTTGAAATTTGATTTAATGTTGACTTGAACTGTGAATGCTACATTAGACGCGTATAGACACATTAAGTACTATAACTATGTATTACGGACCTAATATGGGCTAATGAGCCTAGAATTGGTAACAGTGGGACGTTTCCTGGATTGGATTTAGCACGGGAATTAAGTGTCTTGGACTGGATTAAGGATTTATAAAACATAAAAATATGAAATTTATGTTAAAACTACATCAAAAACCGAACTTAGGTAGACATTTTCTAAGGTTTACTAAAGAGACTTAATTTGATCTAAATTATAAATTAAAATTTTAAGAAAAGAAACAAAAACTCAAGCACAAATTTTTTTCTTAATATCTAAGAGGTAGATGTTTCCATATATTTTACTTAGCTGGGAACATCGATCTATGAACGAATGCAGGAACACAGGAAATACCAAAGCCTATCTAGCGAAAACTATCCACTATAGATATACGTTAAACACTAACAGCAGGAAATAAATATATAAATAAATAAATAAAACATATGAATATCCATGTAGCAACATTCAACTGTTCCTTTAGTTTTAAAATTAACATATAGTTTATAAATAATAGTTTTTTATATGTGTCAATAGTTTTTTTTAAATTGTCGTGGATGGCTAACATTATGCGTAAAATTTCGAACTTGGAAATGGAGTTAGCACATAGCAGGCGTTCAAAAATAGTTACAGTGTCTTGATATTGAGATTTAAGGCATTAGTCTCGATATTGTGCTTTAAGAAACTGGTAATATTTTTAGGGGTGAGTTTATTGTAAAAAGTGAAGAAAAACTAAAAAGACTACGAATGATTATTATCAATTAGATTTTGAATACAAAGACTAAGAATATCCGATAACATAATGGTAAATAATTGAAATTTTAAATTATAGCCCAAGGGTAATTTAGTCTTAACTACGTTTTAAAGTTCCATCTTTTTTAAACGTTCGTAAATTTTACATACAACATTGTTTTTTTTTTAAAAATTACACCACATAAATAAGTTTTTTAATCTTTAAAGCGTCTATAATTTTGATACGTAGAAAACAAAGTTTTTTTTCACGTTATTTTAGCTCATTGTCTATTGCTAATCATCAAGTCTATTGCTACTCATTGTGTCTAATGTTAACCATTGTATTTTTTAAAATGGTAATTTTCAAATAACACAATGTTGAAAATGTAACTTTTTTACATTTTTCCAACTTATTGTAATCCTGAGTAGGTTATTGTGTAATCCTGAGTAGGTTATTTTGTAATCCTTGTCAATCAATTTATTGTTTCTATTGTTAACAATCGAGTCTAATGTTGGTCATTATGTTATCAATTGTGTCTAATGCTGACTAGTGTGTTATGAATTGTGTTTTTTAAAATGACGATTTTTACATAACACAATGCTGAAAATGTATTTTTTTTACGTTTTTCAGTTCATGTTTTAATCCTGATCATTTATCGTGTAATACTCGTCAAGCAGCTCTATGTGTCTATTGCTAATTATCGAGTCTAGTGCTGGTCATTATGTTACTCATTGTGTGTAATATTGATCATAGTGTTATCATTGTGTTTTTAAACAGATGATTTTCGAATAACATAATATTAAAAATGTAAACTTTTTATGTTTCAAGTTCATTGTTTATTTATTATCTAATAATTATATAATACTCATCAATTTAAAAGGTTACACAATACATGACAAAATTACACAATTAGTTGAAAAAAATTATTTTTTTATATCAACACTATACGTGTTTTAAAAATTAAAAAAAATGCTTAGTTTATGGTGTAATTTTTTAAAAAGTTAATGTCATATGTAAAATTATGTATATTTAAAATAAAGTGGAACTTGAGAATGGTGAACATTACTAATTTTGACTCCAACCTAATTGTAATAAGAAAAATTGATAACAAACGGTCCCAACTTTAACCTATTGGTAACCATTGGTCCCAACTTTTACATTCACCGGGGACAGTCCCAACTATTTACTTTTGTGTTGCCATCGGTCCCACTCTAACAGGATGTTAACTCCGTTAACTTCTTTCTGACGTGGCAATTCAGTTGTCGTCTACGTGTAAATTTTTGCGCCTACGTATAAAGTAGTTGGTAATCTATTTATTCTATATTATGTCTTATTCTGAAACCCTAACCACTAGAAATCAAAACCAAGAAATCACAGATTCACAACCCAGAAATCATACTTCCTGGGTTTGACGAAGAACGAAGAACATTCCCTCGCAATTTCTCACAAGAAAGAACGAAGAAAAATCTGTCGCGACCACCTGGGTTTGACGAACAACAATGGATGAAGCTCTTGTGCGTGTCCACCTCCATACTGGTGGAAGATTAGCGGTTGAACCCTTGATAATAAGGTACGCTGGTGGAAGAGTAAAGAAATTAGGGATATCGCCATACCATTTTTCGTTATCTGCGTTAATGGAATATGAAATTGAGTTTGGTTCTTACAAATTTAGGTAACTTCAGGTGTATTGCAAGATCCCTGGTGATGGGCATATGAAAAGGATAAACCTTGATTCCGAATTGATTGAAATGCTTTCAATTCTTCACGCTACATCTGATAAACATCTTAGTATATATGTTTCAGATCAATCTATGATAAAATCCATCCAACCCCCTAATAGCCATTAAGGACAACTCATTAGCCCTGAAGCCCAGCCCACTAGCACTCAAGCCTATGTGCAGAGTCCATGTTCACGGGTCAGAACCAGATCTCAAGCCAGAACAGTACCTCAAAATCCTCAACATGATGATACACTACCAAGCTTAGCTAGATCTCCATTGACTCCATGTTCACAGGTCAAAACTAGAGCTCAATCCAGAACAGTACCTAAAAATCCTAAACATGATACACTGGCAAGCTTAGCTAGATCTCCACTGAGTCCATGTTCACAGGTCAAAACTAGAACTCAAGATAGAGCACTACCTCTACAAGTTGAAACATCATAATCAAAAGGTAAAAGACCAATTGAGACAAAAGAAGCTGAAAGTGTTCAATCTAGAAGACTACCTCCACAAGTTGAAACATCACAATCAAAAGGTAAAAGACCAATTAAAACAAAAGAAACCGAAAGTGTTCAATCTAGAAGACTACCTCCACAAGTTGAAACATCACAAGCAAAAGGTAAAACACCAATTGAAACAACTGAAGATGATCAAGTGAATGATAATGATGGATCGGACAAGAATGATGATGGATCAAAGTCAGAAAGTTTAAAAGATGTTGCTGAGTGTGAGGATGAAACTAATCAAGCTGAAAATAATCAAGTGGGTTTGGATGATGATGGATCTGACAAGGATGATGAGGAGTCGATAGCCTCAATTGATACAATTAATCAAGTGAATGCACAAGCTACTGAATCAAACAATAAGTTACTAGAGGAGTTTCTAAAACAATCTGTCCAAGGAGATATAGAAGCAAGTAGCAGTTATGAAGATTCTGAGGATGACTTAAACTCATCAGGAGATAATGAAGATGATGACATTAGAGGAAACAAGTACAAAGCTAAGGTTCCAGTTGTAAGTGAGCATACTGAATGGTCTAAGTTTAAATGGGTTATTGGCATAAAGTTTCCTACTAGAGATGCTTTTAAGGATGCAGTTAGAAGGTAAGGTATCTCAAATGGTAGAAATGTTTACATTGCTACAAGTAATAAGAAAAGAGGAGGGCGTTTAAGTGTTAGATGTGTGCAAGGGTGTCCATTCAGTTTGTATTGTTCATTTCACAAAGGGAAGCAATGTTATTTTGTTAAAACTGTAAAAGGTAAGCACAACTGCCAGAGAAACATGAGTCGGAATAGGCAATTGACTTCTAAATTTATAGCAACTGACTTCTAAACATGAATCGAATTAATATGTATATATAGTTTATACGTAGTGCTCTAGTAGATTTGACCCATTATATACAAATATATAATTATATTTGTACATATTTGATCAATCAACCTAATAAATAATTTTACACTTAATATAAAAGTAAACTCCTAAGCCTTTAAAAGATATTTTTTCGATCATCTCACTCTCACCATCACTGTTATCTGTAATATGCTCTCTGCCTTATCGACTACATACTTAGCTAGCTTCATCGTCAGCCACAACGTGTTATCATCTATGAAAGTATTATGTAATGAAATATGGCTGATTTTTAAGTTATTAAACCTTATTCGCTGTAGTATAAATTGTATTACACACAAGATAGTTGAGTTGTATAAATTGTTTGCCGCTCGTTTGCGCTCGCTCGACGTTCGCTCGAAAATTTAACGCTCGAAAAATGCTCGTTCGATTTTCCGCTCGATTATAAACGAGCCGATCGGCTCGGTTCGGTTTGAAAACGAGCCAAGCACGAGCAAAGGTCCGCTTGGTTCGGCTCGGCTCATGAACAACTCTACCTACAATACTTAATAACTCATTACACACTTTTAGTGAGTTTGAGTAATTTTTAATCACACCCATTGTCACAGTGACACCTACGTGGTCACACGTTTTACTCACATTTTTTACTCATACTCACTAAGATATAATAAGATATAATATATAGACTAAAGTAGTAATCATATGACATTAACATGCTATATATCGCCTTAAACAAATGCCTTTGGAAATGACAATTTGAACATTTCATTGACCATTATCAAAATTATTAAGAAAACAAGGCTCACAAAAGTAACATGTAGTACATATGCTAACCCAGCCTAAAAGAGAGGACGATAAATGAGATAGCATTCCAAATGATTAATATGTAAAAAAAAAAATCAAAACGAGCAGCGTTTAACCAACGCGTACGCAAAAAAAAATCAAAATCAAAAATGAAAAAAATGAAAAAAAACCTAGCCATTCCACATGTTGCATACTTAATCAAACGTGTCGTAATTAAGATATTACACATCCACGACAAGTGATCATTAACCATCGTCACGTTACCGGCAACAGTGTTCACTCATAATTAGTTCAGTTTGTCAAGTTACCGAAATGATACCGACACTCTCTGTAGCTATATATATATATGAGTGATTTAAAATGACAATAACTATTATGTGATAGTTTTTTTTAATAAGATGCACACTATAATCATCTCGTACTATATTAAATAGAGTAATATAATGATAAATTATATATACATATATATACAATCCTAAATCCTAAATAATTAATATTTAAAAGATATAAAAAAGACCAGGTGTAGGCAATAACAAAAAGCCATATCCCACTTGTTGCATTCTTTATCAAACGTGTCCTAAGCTTTTATACATGCATGACAAGTGATAATTAACCATCACCACGTACCTACTTCTTTTACCATCTTCTCCACTACTTCTGCTATAAATTAGCAACCTCCTCCTCCCACACTAACCACCACCGTCAACGACCATCAACACATCCGACAATGGCGAAACTTGCACTTCTTGCACTCACCTTCACCGCCATCGTCGCCTTTTCCACGGTGGTTTCCGCCTACAAAACAACCATCATCACCACCACAGTAGAGGACAACGGAGTTATCATATTAGACGGCTTGGACGACAACCGCAGAGGGTCCGAGGGGCGGTGCGGACGCGAGATCTCACCCCAGCAGCTGAACCACTGCCAGATGCACCTAGCTCAGGGAGTCAGCTCCCGTAGACCGTTTCAGCAGGAGCAGCAGCACCTCCAACAGTGCTGTGACCAGCTCAGGAGCGTGAGCGAGCAGTGCCAGTGCGAAGCGATCCAGCTGGTGTTCGATCAAGCGCGACGACAAGCTGGAGTCGGGGAATCGAGACAGATGTTGAGCAAGGCTCAGAGGCTACCCACCGAGTGCCGGTTGGAGGTTCAGAGTTGCCCAATAAGAAGCCCCAGGCTTGATTAAGATGAATGCATGTATCTATGTATCCTAAGAATAATGATGATGCATTATCGATCGCCATATATGAGTGATCGAGTTTCTAGATTGTAATAAAACGTAATTTTATGCGTGTGTGTGCATGTATAAACCCAAAATGGATCCAACAATAAGAATGCATGGATGCTTCTGATCAAACGTAACATAACTATAAAACCGAAGAATTGAACAATAACAAGTTTTGGTTATGAAAAATTATTAAATACCAACATGAAAAGATTGCAACCTACAAGCAAAAAATCATCTTCTTTCATTATTATTATCAAACTTCTTCAAGAGAATAAAGAACTATGGATGACATAACAGATAATATATGACGCAATAATATATAAAAATCTTATATGCTTGATACGAACATGACATGATATCGATCATTTTTAAACATGAAAACAAACTAGTTAAGAAACATGCTAACACGATATGATCTTAGAAACCTTATTATAAGGGACTATAAAAAACCCATCACTTTTTGCAACATTTATCATTTTCTTCCATTAAAATTAATAATGATCTTTGGAATACATAAATAAATAGACGTATTATAAGGGAAAACGATAAGATCAATATTAGAAGGGAAAATGGTTTTTAATATACACGAAATCGAAAATTCATAGCGATAATTAAACTAAACATTAGAAGAGAAAATGACAAGATCAATTAAAGAAATTGATTATAAGTTAATTACACTTTGATCTAAGATAGCCTATTATGAGAGCAACTTATGTCCCATACCAAGAGAGAAAAGATGAACCAGATGCAACTAAATCGATATTTACGTTCTAGTTAAATGCGTACCTTTTGCCGTGGCGTTTGAAAGTTCTCAAGGGATGTGCACAGCATGGTGTCGAAGATGAAGATGAAGATAAGTCGGAAACGGTGTCGAATGTGTTCAGCAATGGCTCCACATCGATCAATGAAGATGAGGATGTGTGTAGCGGATGATTTTCGACAGTGGCTGGAATGGTTCGACGGTGGTTGTGTGAGCCAAGCTGCGGTCGGCAGGAGGCCTGGGATGTGTGAGCAGAGCATCGACAATAGGAGGTATCGTCATGGGAATAAGCAGCCGCAAGACATGCTATGTTATTACTTGTTATTCTATTATAATTTTAAATTTGATTTTATATTTTGGAAAAATCATGTGATTCAATATCCAATCATTGATATTTATTGTTATTCTATCATAATTTTAAATTCAATTCAAGACATGCTATGTTATTACTTGCAATTATCTGTCATAATTAAATAACTTGATGATAACATAATCATTAATTCATAAACCATTGTTGTAATAGAGATAGATCTATTGGTTTGACAAACCCACCCTATTTATTTAGTCGCGTGGTGATTGGAACCAGAACCATTCATTCTATAAGGATTTGACTGCGTACCAAGTCAATTCAGTCATTAGGTTTGATTATATCGATTTGTCTTTTATATTACACTATTGTATTTATAAGTCTTGACATTGTCATGTGAATTGAATTATTTTAAGCCATTGTAATCAACCTATATATGTATTCACACATGTGTTTACTCAATGGCTAATTCGTTAGTTGACTCGTTACTTTCTCACATGATTTCAGGAATGCAGATTAGTGGACTTCTTCTTGCTCATTTAGGACTTGGACCTATTTTAATAAAAGGCTTTTATAATATTTATTTGGATTATTGTTTAATTTTAATGTATCATGTAATTATTATTATTCAATGAAAATAGTATTTAATATTATTTCAACTTATTTAATTACATGTGCTATGAACAAACGATTTACATTCGTACGTCTCGATGATTCTGCCGTCGATCGGGGTGTGACGGGAGTCTTAATTTATATATAAAATTATTATTCTATCCTACTTTCACTTTTATTATAAAAGATATAGATAAATATAAAAACTATTGAAATTACAATAAATCCCTAAAATATTAGTATTATTGTTATTATAAATTTGAAGATATATATTAGTTATATACTTAACTATTTAAATAAAACAGTACTTAATTTAAATTGTATTTAGTTATAAAAATATAATTACTAAATATAAATTTAAATGTCAATTTATAATATCATAAATAAAATAACTTTAATGAAGTGAATTAGATAATATTATTATTATTAAAAATATATTAATAATGTGTATTAAATACATAAAAGAGAAAAGTGCAAAAGTGTCAAGATATATAAAATTTAATTGATAAATTTACCATGTTGCACATATAGTGTCTTAAAATCTTAATCAATTCTTTATTCTACCTCTCTCAAATGTCTTGCAATTTTTTTAGATGTTGCTTCAAAACTTATACGCTTGATAAAATTACATATCTATCCATAGATATGTATTATATAGTAGTATAGATATATCTAGATTATAACAAAATATAAAAAATAATAAATATTCTGATGTAAATACAAAATTTTCATAAAATATAAGGACTAATTAAATAAAATAAGGATTTTGTAATACTAAAATAATAATAAAAAATTAAAGGAAGAAAAGGTAAAAAAAAATTGATATATGGTCCGACCGCATGGTCCTCTACGTTCACCGGTTCAACCGGTTCAAATTGAATTAAACTGTCCTGTTACAAATAACCAGAAGGCTTTTACAATGGCGGAGGATAGTGAGGGCCGGGGGGGGGCGCCGCCCCCCCTATTTTTTTCGTCGGTAGTGTTAAATTTTTGTCCGTTAGTGTAAATTTTTGGTCCGGTAGT
>BJCO01792571.1:0-11112 GCA_018326465.1 Flaveria floridana | reverse complement strand
AATGAACCCTAGTTTTGATTCTGATCAATTGACCATCGATTCGCAAATGTTAATGGATTTAAACATAGGGATTTTGTTCTATAAGTGAAACCGAGTGTCTGGGTGTGTGTAATTACCAGAGTGACGACCGAATCGGGTTTACAAGATGAAGGTATAGTCGCGACCACGGTTGAGGAAATTTCAAGATGCAAACGATGTTGATAATCAAATTAACTTGGCAGGTAGATTCTAAGGGTGCTGATAAGTGAAAGCCCTCTATAAATTTTCAATAATATTAATCAGATGATGATGCTCGACTAAGTTGCAGGTCCGAAACGAAGGTGATGATCGATGGTGGTGTATTGTTGTGTTAAGTGAAATTGTTGTTGCAAAAGGTTCAAGGGAGTTGATTCTAAGGTTCCAACACGATTATGTTGTTTCGATTGTGACTGTTTCATGTCGAATGGTTTAAAGATTTGAGTCGTGGTTTCGGTTTCGATTTCGTGTGTTAATAGTCGAATAAATCACAATTAAAAAGGAAGTTAGGTTCGAAACTGATGCAAAACATTAGGGTTCGGTTTAATTGCATTTTAATTAAGCGTTTTGGTGGATTTGAGGCTCGCCGGAGATGGTGGCCGGAGACAGAAAGTGCGACGGGGAGGGGAGGGTTGGTTTGGGTTTTTTTTTTTTAAAAATTACACAAATAGCCCCTGTAATTTAGAGTTTGTTATTTTATGCTAGAAACTTTAATTTTAAGTTTCATAAATTAAATAAATAACCCCTGAACTTAATTTACTTTAAGTTCTAACTATTTTTAAATTTAAATAATTTTTTTATAAGTCATTATTATTGCTATTATCCTAGTTATTATTATTGTTATTATTTTTAGTAGTGTTATTATTATTATATTTATTAGTTTGATTATTACTTTCATATATATATACAAAAAAAATAAAGACAACAAAGAAATAAGCATGAATAATCCATAAGTTTCATAATTGCCAACAATGGTCCTTACAAAAATTAACGACGTTAATTTTCAATTAACGGAAAATACGAGATGTTACAGAGAGATCTAGATTTGAAAAAATTTGCTCAAGATTTTGAACACTTAGACAAGCTGGGGTTTCACATTCATACAATGAGGACTGGTTGAATGAAGGAGAAACGACATCAGTAACCTTTTGTGGGGTAGCATTAACAGTTTCTTGATTGCTACTTCTATCAGGTTGGTGTTGTGTAGTGTTTGAGTTGTCACTTGATGAGTTTTGAGGCTCAGTTTGGTGACAACTGGTTGAAGCTCCACTTGTTATCTTGATAGGAGGTTGATCTTTAGAAATTCTTAGAGAACTTGGAAGAGGTCTGTGTAACTCAAACAGTTGATCGCATCTGAGTCATTTTGAGTTCCTGTTCCAGCTGAAACATTCTCATAATAAGGTTTAGAATAGTTTAGAAACAATTCTAAATCAAAGATATGATCAGGGCAACAATATTGGATGATTCCTCAAATTGTTGATTCTTAATGTTGTATACTCTATAAGCTTTGGAGCTTGAAGAGTATCCAACAAAGATAGCATCATCCGACTTTTCAGCAAATTTTGCTCAATTCTCCTTTGTGTTAAGTATGGTACACCTGCTACCAAAGGACCTAAGAAAACCATAGAATGGTGGTCTTTTGTTCCATAGCTCATAAGGGGTTTTTCCATAGGGATTAACTATAAGTACTCTGTTCTGCATATATCATGCAGTGCTGACTGCCTCTGCCCAGAATGTTAGAGGCAGCTTTGAATCAGCTAACATAGTCCTAGCAGCCTCAATTAGTGTTCTATTTCTCCTCTCAGTAACACCATTTTGTTGAGGAGTTTTAGGATCACTATATTGTCTGACAATCCTTTTTGAGTTACAGAATGAGTCAAGAACTTCATTCTTAAACTCAGTCCCTTGATCACTTCTGATTATTTTATCCTTATGATTAATTTGATTTTCTATTTTAAGAATAAAAGACTATAAAGTTTTAGCAGTTTCATCTTTAGTTCTTAAAAAGAATACCCATGTATATCTAGTAAAATCATCAACAATCACAAGGCATTATGATTTCCTTCCAATGCTTATTATACTTGTGGGACCAAATAGATCCATGTGCAATAAGTGTAATGGAGTAGTGACAGAGTTAACTTATTTGGATTTATGAGAAACCCTGTGTTGCTTTCCTTTTAAACATGCAACATAGTTATCCTTGTAGAAAAGTTCCTTTTAGGCACACCATGTACCAAGTTATTTTTAACAAATTATTCATGGTTTTAAAATTAACATAACACATTCTTTTATGCCATAGAGTTGACTCATCAGCATCAGCTTTGGAAAGAAAGCATGATACTTCACCTAGTAGGGAAGCATTTTTCATATGAAGCTTGTACATATCCCCTTTCCTAAGAGATCTAAGAAGCACCAATTCCGGAGGAATTTTTATCCCGGGTTTGAGGATAATGCACTCATGTTCTTTGAAAAGCATGTGGTGCTTTTGATCACAGAATTAAGAAACACTAAACAGATTATGTTCAAGCTGTTTGACAAAGTTTACTTTGTCAATTTTTAACTTACCATTAGATACACTACCTATGCCAGAAATGTATCCTCCGGTTTCACCTCCAATCTGAACAGGTCCTCTGTCAAAATGTGAAATTGTTGAAGAAGAGATCTATTCCCTGTCATGTGCCTGGAGCATCCACTGTCCACAATCCGTACATTTCCATTTTTGTCATATGGATGTCCCTGCATATAAGGTGAAAAAGTTAGTTATTATTGGAAACCCAAGCCTTGTTAGTCTTTGGTTCTTCTAATGTGGATAACATAATTAAACCAAAGTGTAGGCATCGGTGTTCAATTGTAGTTTGGGAAGAGGAGTTTGGGTTGCAGCATCTTCTCTGATCTTCCATTCCATCCTTTGGTTGACCAGTGAAGATGAGCTTGATGAAGCTTGAGCAGCAGAGCTTTCTTCCGAGGCTTCTTTCTTCTTGGAAGATACTTTCACAACCATTTCTTCCAAAGCAGTCTTCTTTTCAGAAGGTTTCAAAGGAATTTTCTTGTTCCTTGGAATTTTCTTTGACTTGTCTTCCGAATCTATTTTCCTTTCGGAAGAATGAGTTTCTTCCAAAACCAATTTGACTTCGGAAGCAAGTTTTCCTTTTCTTAACATTTG
Organism: Flaveria floridana; assembly: GCA_018326465.1. Classification (NCBI taxonomy): domain Eukaryota; kingdom Viridiplantae; phylum Streptophyta; class Magnoliopsida; order Asterales; family Asteraceae; genus Flaveria; species Flaveria floridana. The sequence continues at coordinate 7,934 of BJCO01792571.1, read as the reverse complement.
AACCATGTGATAAGGTCCAAATGTAAAACCCTCCTTGACTTCTTCTTTCTTAACATTATTTGCATAATATGTGCTTGCAGATTGTAGTAACAATCTTTAGCCATGTGGTTATGCAGACCACACATTATGCATTCAATGTTACTCTTCATGGGGTGTGATGGCTATTGTTTCTTGTATTTCTTAACAGTCTTCCCCTTCAGTTTCTGATCCTTTTGCTGGATAGGAGTGTTAGAACTACACTCCTTTCTTGGATCAGATCTTCCAACCACTTGGAATCCAGCTGAGATAAACACACCCTTTCGCTTTGGGTCTATCTTCAGCTTGGACTCAGCTACTTTCTTGGTAGTTTTCCTGGCTGCCTTGGCTTTGTTTCTTTTGGCTTTGGTGGTTAGAGGTTGTTCATTATTGGTAAGGATGGGTTTTTCTACCTGATCCTTCCTTGTAATGGTCTCCAAATTTGCATCATTCTTCTTCTTATAACATAGGGGGTCAGCAGATGGAACCTCTTGCTCTTCAGTATCACATCTTGGTTGTCTGATAGACTCATAAGAATATGGTAGAACAATTTCATTAGTTCCCAACCCACCTTTGTTTTGATAACGTATCTTTGAGTGGGAGGATGATGCAAGAATGGTTTTGAAGTTATGCTCTTCAATATCATACTTCTTTGCTTTAGCCTCAGCTATAACTGTTGGAGCTGTACAAGATAGTCTATATTATCAACACAGTCAAAGTCAACAAAAGTTAACGTCACGGTCAAAGTCAACGCAAAAGTCAAACCCGACACGTTCGAGACGAAGAACCGAGACAAGACGTTGAAGATCTAGATGACTAGGAGTTTTATTGTAATAAATATATTTTGTGTGAACAAAATATATTTTATCTTGTTTTAGTCATTTTTATCTTTTATATGTAATTTCCATTAATTAGCCTAAGTCTAGGGAGCTAAGTGCAATTAGTGAATATTATATTTACTATAAATAGGTTAATTGTAATTAGAGTTGACCAACGGTTGGATGACCATTTGATTGGGGTTTCCATTTTGTACAAACTATATGCAATTAAGTTAGATCTAATTGGGGTTTTCATTGTTTATCATTATTTGATCTATAATTCTTCAATTATTTAATTCAATTGTGTCAACCTGGGCTAACAATTTGGTATCAAAGCATAATTGGATCAAATTCATTGAAGACTTAAAGATTATTGAAGCTGTTCATCAGAATTCTAGAGAGAGAAATTAGAGTTTTAGAGAGAGAAAGTAGATCTGGTGGGTTTTCTAGAGAGAGAAACCAGATCTAAGTTGAAATTTCATCTGATCTACAACAATTTACTACAAATTTGAAGACATATAACATATATTGGATCTACATCATCTTTTATACAAGAAATACAAAGAAAAATTTCAGATCTGATATTTTCTCTCTCACACACTAGCGTGTGTGTTATTCGTGTTCTTGAGAGCTTCAAATCTTCATGTTGCTAAACTATATCATTTGAACGAAAGTTTATTAGTTTCCAGCGAAACTACTAGTTTTTCCGGCGAAAGTGCTGCCGAAACTAGTAATTTCGCTCGGTTTTCCGGCGAAACTAAGTGTTTTTCCGACGAACTTGTGTTTTCCGGCGAAGTTTCCGGCGAATCTATCTTTATACCCAGCGAAACTAAGTGTTTCCATCATAAATCAACTCCACAAAACCCTAGCCACAACCACCATACCAGCAACCCGACAACAGCAAATGTCATAACAGCAACAGAAGGTAAAACTTAAATCAAAACTATAAAAGGATCACTTCACTAGATAAAACATACACAAAACAACTTGTTCTATGATCTCCCTCAGCCTCTACTAAACCCGCCGCCGCCTCTGCCGCCACGGCCTCCACCGTCCCTGCTGCCTCTGAAACCACCGCCGCTAGCAGCATCTTCTTTACCGCTAATAAGCTGCTCAGGGTGAAACAACTTCCTGTAAGTCCCAGTACGGACCTCATCGATAACAGTGGGTTCAAGATCCACTAACACCACACGAGGGACGTGTTTACCGGCTCGGGTCTCGCTGAAGAACGTGTTTAAGACGTCATCACCGCCTCAAACGGTTTTATCCCCCGGATTTGTCCATCGGGCAGAAGACCATGTTCGAGACAATAGAGCTCCCAACATAGTTTTTGACTTGAATTTAGGCTTGACCGATGTGAAACAGAGATGCACTCTCTTATTTTGGGGCGTATGAATTGAAGGTCGCCGGAGATGTTGGTGGGTCGTCGGAGAGAATTTGGGAAGAAGATGAAAGTATGATGTTGTAGTCGCAAAGAAACGGGAGAAGGAGGCTGGTGTTTACGTTTGAGTTTTTAACCTAGTTTTTCAACTTGAGATGTCTTTCAAGTGTTAGGGTTAGGGTTAGGTTTTGTTTTTATTTGATTATTTGAATGAAAGTGTTGTTTCAAAGTGGGCCACTTTAAACAACTTAAATGGGCTTGGGCATTTAATCAAGAAATTAGGTCGGGAGTTAATTTTTTTTATATATAAAAAAAATCATTGGGCCTCGTTTTCTATAATTGGATCATAACTTTTTTAAAAAAAATTAGAGCTAAAAAAATTTTTCCCGGGGGAGAATTATTTTACAATATTTTGGAAAAATACTTTTGAGGCGTTTAATTGTTTAAAATTTTGAATAAAATGTCATCTTCAGAAGAATTTAAATCAGATAATCTCACAACGGCACAAAGACGGTTTGACTCTTTTGCAGCAATGAAGAAAGAAAAATTGACAGATTTAATTGATCGATTTGTAAAAGTGGCAAATAATCTAAAGAAGCGTGTTCCAGATCTCAGTAATCATGAACAAATTCACAAGCTTCTTGACTCTCTTCCATCTGCATGGAATCATCAAGTTAAAATGCTGAAGCAAGAAAGAGGTTATGTTGACACAAAACTTATTGATATGATTAACAGGCTAAAATCTCTCAAGCTGGATATCCAAAGAAATGAATTTCAGCAAGCCGTGTTCCCACATCAAACCCACGCGCTTAATACTAATCTTGTTTCTTCTGTAACAAGCATACTTGATTACAAAACAGAGATGATTGAAAAGTTGAAGTTATTGAGAACTGATTCGGATTTAAATTTTGAATTTAGAGAAACTATTGTAGAGAACTGTGAAGCTTTGAGAGTCGACAATGACAGTAAACCGAAGTCTGTGAGAACTGATGATGATAAGGTTGGAAAAGCTGATAAAAGAGAGAAAGAATATGAGGCTGACGAGATGCTGAAGGTCAAAGAAGAAGAACAACAAAAAATCACAAGGGTTTGCAACTGTGAAAAGAGCTTAGCTGTAGAATGAACTATCATGGGTCTTCCTTATGAGACTGTTCAGGATATGTGTTCTTCTTCTTGCATAATCTGATTATCTGGGATTTATAAGGCAAACAGATTGTTATTGGAAAATGAAAAAGAATTAAAAATAATTAATCAGGAATTAAAGAAAAATGAAATTGCTTTTTCAAGGAAACTTAATGAAGCATTGGCTGAAAATGATCTTTTAAGAAGAACCATTTTGGAGCGTAACGTTGAAATTAATATTCTACAAGAAATGGCTATTTTAGCTCAATTTGAAACAACAGAGCTTCAAACAAAGCTTGATAAATGGACCATTTCACACATGAAAAGGATGAGCTTATTGCTAAACAACAAGGGGCACAGGTAAAACATGGGATTGGATATCATTCAGATAGTGAAACTGTATTTAACTTAGTTCCACCTCCATCTACTTTATGTTGCTCTCCAATTCCCAAACTTCATTCAACAAATGATTTGATTGAAGCTACAGACACTAATAGTTTAAATGCAGGTTTAAGCAGCGTTAATCTTAAAGAGGTTAGAGATGTGCAGGATTCTCTTGTAGGTTTGGGATTCCTCAGGCAGGGATCTGATAAGAAGATTAATAAAGATTCCACCTCTGGTGTTCCAAAACCAATATCAGTTACTTCTCCAACCTTCTTCAACAAATTCTAAATAGGTAACATTCCTTCATTTGTTCCTATCAGGTTTGTCAAAGAAGGAACGGTTGTCGAATCATCAGGCAATCAGAATCCTATAACTGAAGCCGACACAATAAGAGGTGTCAATCAAGATCTGTTGGAGGAAAATCTATGTATACGAGACTGGACAAGCTCAGATGATGAATCAAACACAGAGGACAGTGTCGGTTCCTCTAAGATCAAGATATCACCTAAAATTGTCAGGTCTAAAAGCTTCCAAAAGCTGAATCAAGACCAATACGGATCTTTTCTTCAACTGCAAAACAACCTAGTCAATCAGTGAAGATCTCATTCTCCATTCAGCATAGTAAACACCGAAACAAGCAAGAATCTACAGCAACCTCAAAGCAATCTTCAATTCCAAATGCTACACATGGGTCAGTCAAGCATCAAAAGCCTTTCAAAGCTTGTTTTGAGTGTGGAAAAGAAGGTCATGTGGTAAAGAAGTGTCCTCAAAGACTTGCTAAGGATGGTAAAGGCAAAATAAATTGCTTCTCCGGATATAAGTCTACAAAGAATGTTCGAAATAATAAACACAACACGGGTTGCTTCTCTGGTCCAAGAGGTGAAAAACACCCATCTTTGAATGGTTGGATGAAAAACCCTCCATCCAAACCTTTTCATGTGAAGTCGGTTTCACATGATTCAAAGATGAAAATGACCAAAGGTTCAAAATAAAATTCTTTTCCTGCCGGTCTTAAACAGAAAATGATTTCCCAATTTAATTCATTCAAATCTGAATTATTTGAATCGAAACAAATTTGGCAAATTAAAAAGAAGGATACAGATATCCCTAATATTTCAACAGATTGTTTGCTGAAGCAAGTTACTTCTATCGTTGCAAAAGGAACATCGTGGACTACGATGTCCGGGGTTCCCCTCTCAAAGTAATGTGTTAATGAGTGCAGGAACAATTCAGGAGGACTGTTAATAATTCGGTTTACTGACATAGATTGTTTTTAATTCAAGTTTGAGGCGGAACAAACAGGTTAAGGTCATGGTATTTTACCCACAATCTGGATTTTTTATCTACGCAATCACAGTTCTCAATTCACAGTCACTACATATTTCTTGATAATTCATTCCTTATCTTGATATCAGTGTAGTTTGGAAGATCTTCTTTGGTAAATTTCTATTTTTGCATTGTTTTATAAAAAAAATATATAAAAAAATAAAAATAAAAAAAATAAAAAAATTGGTTTGCAAAAATATAAATTTAGAGGGAGATTATAATAGAGATAAAAAATAAAAAAAAATAAAAAGAGAACTGGGAACTTGATTCGAGATGACTGAGAAATGATTGTATATCTTCTTGAAATGCTTGTTCTTGCATGACTTGCGCTTTATAATGAGAAATGATAGTAACTGATACTGTTAATTGATTCACATCTTATTTTTAATTGCAAGTAAAAGAAAAATAAACAGATTCGTTTATGATATTCTTGGTAGGTTCAGCCAGAAGAATACAGTAGACAGCAGCATGATGATTTAAATTAAAATCTATGCTTAAGGATGTCTGGATTTACGCAATCATTTTGGCCTGCACGAAAACCGAGTCCCGAAAAAAATTGGATAGAGAATTGATCTTTCACCCACCATGATGCAAATCATATAAGCCATATCTTTTTGCCATGTTTGGTGTATTTATGTGTCTTGGGTTTGTGCTAATCTCCTCTGCTGTACGGAAGTACTAACCTGGAATGATGATCTCCTTTGCTGTACGATAGTATTGACCTGGAGCTCTCATCGGCACATGATTAAATGGTCATCTCCTTTGTTATACGTGAGTATAGACCTGGAGCTCTCACCATTTTGGCCTAAGTTGTGTCAAATCATCTAACGATGAATTCATCACAGAATGCAATATTCTGATGATAATAACTTGCACACTAATGCACAAGCCTTGCTCTATAAAGATCGTAACAAAATTCAAGAAATCCTGAGGTTAGGTGAGGGTTTTTGCCAAATGATTGTGGGATCCTAGCATTCTAAAGTATTTAATCGAACCTTAACGAATCATCTGCTACTTGTTGAAAAAGATGGGTCATGGGTTTAAGTGGACAAACATATCAGCAATCATTATCAATCTGTTTGAGAATTTCAAAATCATTCAAAGACTATGATTAGATTCAGTTATCAGTATGATCTCATTGCTTGTCGATGATTAAATTCATCTTTGTGCTAAAGTATATCTTGAGGATGTGATCTCATGATCGATTCAGTTCTCGGTAATTAAAAAAATATATATACAAATAATATATATATATATAAAATTAAAAAAATATTATAATAAATATATATAATAAAAATAAAAACTTATATAAAAAAATTTATTTTAAAATTCTTTTGGGTCTTCCATCTTATGTTGTTACAATTTTATCATTTTTCATGCATTTCATAGAAATTTCATACAAACGAACACGGGTTGATTGTTTTCACATACAGATAAACACGGGTTTATTTCGTTAAAATGAAATGATCTAATTAGAAATGTCGAGATTGTGTTTGTGAATGTGTTTCAGATTTTTACTGTAAGTGATGGCCTATCGTCAGTTGAACAGTGTACTTGATCAGTGAACCTGTTTCTCAAGTTTGTAGAAGATACCGAGCCAGGAATTCTCCTCCTACATCATCTGAAGCACTCAAGATTAGAGATTTGGGAAAGCTGTTCCAATATCTTCATAAAGGATGCACTCGAAATGGGGGAGCATATAAATAGGGGGAGATTATGAGATGAATAATCTTTTTCATCAGATTCAGAAAGCTTCAATTTGAAGATCTTTCTATGGTTGACTTCTCGGGGCTAAATTCCTATGAAGACGTTGATAATGATAGACTAAGGGGGAGTATTATTGGAGCTGTACAAGATAGTCTATATTATCAAGACAATCAAAGTCAACAAAAGTCAACGTCACGGTCAAGGTCAACGCAAAAGTCAAACCCGACATGTTCGAGACGAATAACCAAGACAAGACGTTGAAGATTTAGATGACTAGGAGTTTTATTTGTTGGGTTTGTTAGACACCTTATCAAAGTTGTTTAACCTCTTAAACATGAAAACGCGGCGGAAACAAAGCTTAATAATATGTTTTATAAACTGAGATTTAAAGGATATTATTTATCATCAACAAACCCAAGAACAAAGGATCAAATATATGTGAAAGAACTAGCTATCAAACATAAAATAACAACCAAATACAAACTCCTGAAACTACCTTTCAAGAGCTGCCAAAATCATGAGAATAAGGAAGGGGATGAGGTTCTTGAACGGCCAAAAACACCAAGGAAGGTGTCCTCAAGCTTGCATACCCACAAGCATCAAGCAAACACCTTTGTTGCTAGGATTTTGAACACCAAAATCAACCAAAGAGCTGCTAAAACCCTCTTTCCAGCCGAGATTTTCTTCCAAGATTAGAGAGAATTTTTGGTCCTTTTGCATGTAAGAGAGAGAGAAAGAGTGTGGAGTGTGAGACTAGTTAATTGTGTCTACTTCCAAGACAACAAAAATGAAACCAACAACCCACCAAGGGGCGGTCGAAAGATGGGTTCAAAATGGGGTTTTCCCCCATTTTAATCTTTCATTTTAATTGTAACTAGTTAATTCATAAGTTATGTATTTAACCTTTTAATTATATAACTCATACACACTATTATTATTTGATGTTATTTAACCAACTTAAATAACATTACAAATAATACCCATGAACAAAATATCCTTATAAGTTGTTCCATCACATATACAATTTATTTAGAAAACCCATTTTCTAAATTGGTGTAATTATTTAACTGCATGATCATATCATCAATTAAATATTTATTGGTGTTTGCTAAGCTTGTTATTGGGTATGACCCGACTTGGATCATGACGTACTAACCACATCAATGTTCTATGTGTCTTGG
>BJCO01792570.1:0-11788 GCA_018326465.1 Flaveria floridana | reverse complement strand
ACTACCGCGAGCTGAACAAGTTGACGGTGAAGAACCGATACCCCTTGCCGAGAATCGATGATTTGTTTGATCAGCTTCAAGGCGCCAGTTGGTTTTCAAGAATAGATCTTCGATCGGGCTACCATCAACTAAGGGTGAAGGAGCAGGATATCCCTAAGACAGCTTTTCGCACGCGCTACGGTCACTACGAGTTTCTTGTCATGTCTTTTGGTTTGACCAATGCGCCAGCTGCTTTTATGGATCTGATGAACCGAGTGTGTCGGCCGATGTTGGATAAATCTGTGATCGTGTTTATTGATGATATCCTGATTTATTCAAAAAGTGAGATAGAGCATGCCGGTCACATTTAAGAAGTGTTGGAGACGTTGAGGAGGGAAAAGTTGTATGCCAAGTTCTCCAAATGTGCGTTTTGGTTGCGCAAAGTCCAATTATTGGGTCACGTGGTGAATCCGGAGGGGATTATGGTGGATCTAGGGAAGGTGGAAGCGGTGATGCAATGGAAGTCTACAAAGACGCCATCCGAGATCCGTAGCTTCTTGAGTTTGGCGGGCTATTACAGAAGATTCATTCAAGACTTCTCCAAAATTGCTTCCCCACTAACCATGTTGACCCGGAAGGATGTAAAGTTTGTATGGGGTCAAGCTCAAGAGAAGGTGTTCGAAGAATTAAAGGTGAGCTTGACCCAAGCTCCTGTATTGGCATTACCCGATGGAAGCGAAGACTTAGTGGTTTATTCTGACGCTTCCTACTCGGGGTTGGGGTGCGTGTTAATGCAAAGAGGAAAGGTTATAGCCTATGCATCCCGACAGTTGAAGGTTCATGAGGTTAACTATCCTACTCATGAATTGGAGCTAGCAGCTGTGGTCTTCGCATTAAAGATTTGGAGGCACTATCTTTACGGAACGAAGTGCACCATTTTCACCGACCACAAGAGCTTGAAGTACTTTTTTGAGCAGAAGGATCTGAATATGAGACAGAGGCGATGGTTGGAGCTCATAAAGGATTATGATTGTGAGATCCATTACCATCCGGGCAAAGCCAACGTGGTGGTAGATGCCCTTAGCCGAAAGGAAAGGCCCGAGCCGATTCGGGTGAAGGCGTACCAGCTGATCATGAGCTCTGATGTGATGAAGCAAGTCAAGGAGTTTCAATATGAGGCCTTAAAAGAGGAGCGTCTTAACTCTGAAAGGATGAGAGGTCTGGTTGCAGAATTAGGTGAAAACACGCTCGGTGTCAAAACTCGATTCGGGCGGATGTGGATTCCTCATTTTGGGGATCTACGGGTGAAGGTTATGGATGAAGCTCACAAGACTCGATACTCCATTCATCCCGGTGCTACAAAGATGTATCAAGACATGAAGAAAGACTATTGGTGGTCGGGTATGAAGCATGATGTGGTGGAGTATGTGAGTAAGTGCCTTACTTGTCTGCAAGTGAAGGCCGAGTATCAAAAGACGTATGGGAAGATCCAACCTTTGGATATACCGGAATGGATGTGGGAGCACATCACCATGGATTTCATTACGAAGTTGTCGCGTACTCCAAAAGGGTATGATGCTATATGGGTGATTGTCGACCGCTTGACGAAGAGTGCTCACTTCCTTCCAATGCGTGAGACCTATTCATCCAAGAGGTTGGCGGACCTTTTCAATAAGGAGGTCGTGACTCGTCACGGTGTGCCGGTGTCTATTGTGTCTGATCGTGACACCCGCTTTACATCCAAATTCTGGAAGAAATTCCATGACGCGATGGGGACGAGGTTACACATTAGCATGGCTTATCATCCCCAAACTGATGGTTAATCAGAAAGGACCATTCAGACACTAGAGGACATGCTTCGGGCATGTGTGATCAATTTTGGGGGAAGTTGGGATGACCACTTACCGTTAGCTGAATTCTCGTACAACAACAGCTATCATGCCAGCATTGGCATGCCACCTTATGAGATGCTATACGGTAGGAGATGCAGGACACCCGTTTGTTGGGGTGATGTTGGTCAGAAGGAATTAGGGAGCGTTGAAGTGATCGAGGCTATGACTGAAAAGCTTGAAAAGATCAAGGCCTATATGAAGGCAGCTAAAGACAGACAGAAGTCGTATGCCGATAGACGACGCAGACCGATTCAGTTCCAGGTGGGTGACCGGGTTATGTTGAAGGTCTCACCTTGGAAGGGTATCATTCGGTTCAGAAAACAGGGCAAATTGAGCCCGAGGTACATAGGCCCTTCCCGAATCATTACCCGAGTAGGAGAGGTGGCCTATAGGTTGGAGTTACCAGATGAGTAAGTGGAATTCACCCGACATTTCACGTATCTCATCTGAGAAAGTGTTTGGCAGACGAAGATATGATTGTTCCACTGGGGGATATCGAAGTAGATGAACGGCTCAACTATGTGGAGCAACCGGTGGCAATCATTGATCGAAAAGAGAAGAAGCTGAGAAATAAAGTGGTTCCCCTTGTGCGTGTACAGTGGAAGCACAGAAAGGGATCCGAGTATACGTGTGAGACTGAAGAGTAGATGAGACAACATTATCCACATCTGTTCGAGGAATAACAAGTTTAGGGGACGAAACCTATATAAGGGGGTGGACTTGTAACACCCGAAATTTCTGGTTAGAAGAAGGAATAATATAATAAGAAAAGAAAAAGAAAGTATTTTGGAAGGAAATGAGAAGGAACAAAAGTGGAGGTGGGCTTTGTGTAAAAAGTAGAAAGAAAAGACAAATATCTGATACATATAGGGATGGCTGCCCACTCTCTTCTTACAACCCCCAAATCATCAAATATTTTAGAGAAAGAAAGAGCAAAATACACAATTTTTAAGGAAGAACAAGAAGAAGAAGTCTGATCCGAGGTATAAGATCTCACAGCAACCGGTTTTGAAGGATCAACACTCGAAGCTGTGAAAGGTGAGTTCTAAGACCCCTATTTTACACGTTTTGAAATGATTTTGGGGGCTGGAACACATTAGAAAACTGTTTCAAGGTTTGGGTGTGTAACCCGTGTATGTATATACGACTAGATACTGTTGATGTATGTTTTAGAAGTTTTCCTATGATGTGTATGATGTTTAGCTCGTTCTAAGTGTGTAGTATGATAGATCTGTGCTAAGGGTGTGTTAAAATGATGATTGAGATCTGGAAATGCCACAGGTTAAGTTGCAGGTCACTTTACTCAGCCGCATTAACTAATGCGGTAGGCTAAGAAAATGCGGCTAAGGCATTTTATTCAGCCGCATTAACAAATGCGAACAGGTCAGGAAATGCGGCTAAGGCATTACTCAGCAGCATTGACTAATGGATGTGAAGTGTGCTTCTCTCTAAGGGAAAATTGCTGAAGATGTATATGTGTGTCAACCTCCAGGCTTTGAAGACCCAGATTTCCCTCACAGGGTATACAAGCTTGATAAAGCTTTGTATGGTCTACATCAAGCCCCCGAAAGTGGTATGAGACTTTATCATCTTTCCTTCTTACACATGGATACGAGAGAGGAAAAATTGTTCAGACTCTCTTTAGAAAGAGAAAAGGAAAAGACATATTGCTAGCCTATATTTATGTGGATGATATCATTTTTGCCTCAACCAACAAGCAACTTTGGAAAAACATTGAAGATCTTATGCACTCCGAGTTCCAAATGAGTGCAATGGGAGAACTCACTTTCTTCTTAGGGTTGCAAGTACAGCAAATAGCAGACGGAATCTTCATCGATCAATCAAAATATATGGAAACTATGTTGATGAAATTTCATTTTGTAGATTGTCAATCTATCAGAACTCCTGTTGATACTAAGATGAAGATAGGGCCAGATTCAGAAGGAAAATTAGTGGACCAGACTCATTATCGATCTACTCATTATCGATCTATGATTAGATTAGTGTTGTATCTAACAGCTAGTAAACCTAACATAATGTTTGGTGTATGTGTTTATGCTAGGTATCAAGCAGATCCCAAGGAATCTCATGTAAGTGCAGTCAAGAGGATATTCAGATATCTTAAGGGCAACTCTGCTCTTGGATTATGGTATCCAAAGGAAGGAGATTTCAATCTTTATGCATATACTGACAATGACTCAGGGGATTCAACTTCAATCAGAAGTCCACATCTGGAGGTTGTTAATTTCTTGGTCCTAGACTGGTCTCATGGCAGTGCAAGAAGTAGAAAAACATTTCTGTTTCAATAGCATAAGCTGAGTACATAACAACATTAGCCTGTTGCTCTCAAGTTCTCTGAATTCAAAACCAGATGCTTGATTATGGTATGAACTTCTTGCACACACCAATTCACATTGACAACACAGCAGCTACGTTCATAACAAATAATCCAGTACAACACTTAAAACAAAACATATTGAAATTAGATATAACTTTTTGAGAGATTATGCTGAAAAAGGATTAATCAAATTGATACAGGTTCATACTAATAATTGATTAGCTGATTTATTCACTAAAGCATTTGATCCAAGTCGGTTTGAATTCTTCATTCAATCAATTGGCATGATTACCCTTGAGTAAAAATCAAAATCTACAAAAACATTCAAATATTACAAAAACACAAAAAGAATTCATCTTGCAGAAGTATATGTTTTATACTGTTAGGTCTAGAGTTTTGTATAGGATTAGTTTCATGAATCAATCATTGTAATAACTTTTGTAACCTTTCATCATTATGTATGCAATATATGTGTATAGGTGTTAACCCAAGATGAGCACACTAGATCAAAATAATGATGAACACAATGAAAACCCCAATTTGATCTAATTTGATTGCATAAGATTTGTACAAAGTGGAAACCCCAATCAATTGGTCATGCAACCATTAACCAAAACATAATTACAATTAACCTATTTATAGTGAATATAATATTCACTAATTGCACTTAACCCCCTAGACTTAGGCTAATTAATGGAAATAACATATAAAACCAAAACATGACTAAAACTAGATTAAATATATTTTGTTAACACAAAATATATTTATTACAATAAAGATCCTAGTCACAATATATCTTCAACGTCTCATCTCGGTTCTTTGTCTCGTACTCGATGTTTGACTTTTCTGTTGACTTTGACTGAGACGTTGACTTTTGTTGACTTTGACTATGTTGATAATATAGACTATCTTGTATAGCTCCAACAATACTCCCCCTTACTCTATCATTATCAACGTCTTCATACGAATTCAGTCCCGAGAAGTCAACCATAGAAAGATCTTCAAATTGAATCTTTCTAAATCTGATGAGAAAGACTATTCATCTCATAAACTCCCGCTATTTATATGCTCCCCCTTTTCGAGTGCATCCTTTGTGAAGATATTGGAACAACTTCCCTAATTCTCTAATCTTGAGTGCTTCAGAAGATGTAGGAGGAGGATTCCTAGCTCTGTATCTTCTGTAAACTTGAAGAACAGGTTCTCTGGTCTGGTACACTACTCAACTAATGATCGGTCATCACTTGAAGCAAAAATCTAAAACACATTCTCAAACACAATCTTGACATTTTTAATTAGATCATTTCATTTTAACAAAATAAACCCGTGTTTACCTGTGTGTGAAAACAAGCGAACCCGTGTTCGTTTGTGCGCAATTTCTGTGAAATGTATGAAAAATTATAAAATTCTAGCAGAACTATATGGAATACCTAAAAGAATTTTGAAATGAAATTTTATTATAATTTTTTTTATTTTTATTATATATATATTTTATTTGTATATTTTTTTTAATTACCGAGAACTAAATCGATCATGAGATCACATCCTCAAGATATATTTTAGCACAAAGATGAATTTAAACTTCGACAAGCAACGAGATCACACTGATAACTGAGTCTAATCACAGTCTTTGAAAGATTTTAAAATTCTTAAACGGATCAATAACGATTGCTCGTATGTTTGTCCACTTAAACCCATGCCCTATCTTTTTCAACAAGCAGTTGATGATTTGTTAAGGTTCGATTAAGCACTTTAGAATGCTAGGACCCCACAGTAATTTGGAAAAAACCCTCACCCAACCTCAGGATTTCTTGAATTTTATTACAATCTTTATGGAACAAGGCTTGTGCATTAGTGTGCAAGTGATTATCAACAGAATATTGTATTCTGTGGTGAATTCATCGTTAGATGATTTGACACAACTTAGTTCAAAATGGTGAGAGCTCTAGGTCTATACTCACGTATATCAAAGGAGATGACCATTTAATCGTGTGCCGATAAGAGCTCCAGGTCAGTACTATCGTACAACAAAGGAGCTCATCACTCCAGGTCAGTACTTCCGTACAGCAGAGGAGATTAGCACAAACATAAGACACATAAATACACCGAACATGGCTCAAAGATATGGCTCATATGATTTGTATCATGGTGGGTGAAAGATCAATTCTCAATCAAACTTTTATCGGGACTCAGTTTTTGTGCATGCCAAAATGATTGCATAAATCCAGACACCCTTAAGCATATATTTAATTTAAATCATCATGTTGCTGTCTACTTTATTATTCAAGCTGAGCCTACCAAGCATATCATAAATGAATCTGTTTGTTTTTCTTTTACTTGCAATTAAAAATAAGATGTGAATCAAATAACTGTATAAGTTACTATCAATTCTCATTTTAAAGCGCAAGTCATGCAAGAACAAGAATCTCATGAAGATATACAATCATTTCTCAATCACCTCGAATCAAGTTCCCAGTTCTCTTTTCATTTATAATTTTTTAATCTTTAATCTTTATGATATTCTCTCCCCCTAAATTTTTATTTTTATTTTTTTATTTTATTTTTTTTATTTTCTTTTGTTGTAATACTGTACAAAAATAAAAATTTCCCACAGAAGATCTTCCAAACTACACAGATATGAAGATAAGAAATGAACTATCAAGAAATATGCAGTGATTGTGAAGTGAGAACTGTGATTGTGCAGATAAAAATCCAGATTGTGGATAAAATACCATGACCTTAACCTGTTTGTTCCGCCTCAAGGTTGAATTAGGAACAATCTTTGTTAGTAAACCGGATTACTAAAAGTCCTCCTGAATTGTTTCTGTACTCATAAACAGATTAGTTTGAAAGGGGAACCCAGACCATCATAGTCCAGGGTGTTTCTTTTATAACGGTAGAAGTAACCTGCTTCAGCAAACAATCTGTTGAAATATTGGGGATTTGTATCCTTCTTTTTAATTTGCCAAATTTGTTTCGGTTCAATTAATTTGGATTTGAATGAATTAAATTTGGAAATCATTTTCTGTTTAAGACCGAAATGAAAAGAATTTGTTTTTGAACCTTTGGTCATTTTCATATTTGAATCAGGTGAAACCGGCTTCACATGAAAAGGTTTGGATAGAATGTTTATCATCCAACCATTCAAAGATGTGTGCTTTTTACCTCTTGAAATAGAGAAGCAACCCGTGTTGTCTTTATCGTCTAGAACTTGCCTTTGAACCTGAGGGCACTTCTTTAGCACGTGACCTTCTTTTCCACATCTAAAACAAGCCTTGAAAGGCTTATGGTTCTCTGTTGTCCCGTGGTCATCAAGAGAGCACACTTAGATCAAATCATGAAGATTATAGATCAAAATAATGATGAACACAATGAAAACCCCAATTTGATCTAACTTGATTGCATAATATTTGTACAAAGTGGAAACCCCAATCAATTGGTCATGCAACCATTAATCAAAATCTAATTACAATTAACCTATTTATAGTGAATATATTATTCACTAATTTCACTTAACCCCCTAGACTTAGGCTAATTAATGAAAATAACATATAAAACCAAAACATGACTAAAACTAGATTAAATATATTTTGTTGACACAAAATATATTTATTACAATAAAGATCCTAGTCACAATATATCTTCAACGTCTCATCTTGGTTCTTCATCTCGTACTCGACGTTTGAGTTTTCTGTTGACTTTGACTGTGATGTTGACTTTTGTTGACTTTGACTATGTTGATAATATAGACTATCTTGTACAGCTCCAACAATAGGTTAACCCATGTATTCTGTGTTGCTTTATATGTATGTTGCAGGAAAATCATTAGCATTAGTCAATTTCAAGAAACTGACTAAGTGTTGGAAACATTTACGGATGAACAAACTGTTCCTTTGTTGATCCTTTGGAACAAATCAAGGACTCAGTGGAACTCCTTCGGAATCCTTACAAGATTAGCAATCAAGTTCATGTAACTCCCAAAGAAGACTGACTTCCTGCGGAAGACAAGTGCTCTTACGGAAGAGGAAATCTCCTACCGAAGAAAAGTGCTCCTACGGAAGAACAATGATTCCTGTGGAAGACAAAGTAGCTGGGGGAGATCAACTTGATGTACTTCCAAGTACATCAAGTAAACATAAAACTCTAAAGTAAAAAGTTAACATCTATGGATGACTTATACTTTAGTCAGAGAATATCACATGAGAATATTCTCTGAGTAACTACCTTACCCCGACAAGGAAGTTATAGTTTCCAAATCAGTAAACCCAAAGCCTATAAATACAAGGCTTAGGTACACAATTAAAGTGATCTTGATTGCAATCAAACCCTAGCAGCCATAATCGTCTTCACATCAATTCATACACATCAATATAGCATTAGAACCCTAGCATTAGCAAGATCATTCATTGATTATTGTAATCATTAGGCAATAATTAATGAAAATCATTTGATATATTTTTGTCTGTTCTTCAATTGTTATTCAACGGTTCTTCGTTAGTTTGAGTATTGAGTTCGTTCTTCACAACATATATTTGTTTGTTTATTCATATTCATTCAATTAATCAAACAATAAAACGATGGTAATTCCATGATCATTGTTTTGTTAATAACTAAGCTAATAATTCTCTAGACGATCCTTGGATTCTCAGTTGGTATCAGAGCCAAGAGCTCATTGATTTAGATCAGTCAAGTTTCTGACTAGATCTATTGATTTTCATTAAAATTGTTTTAGGGTCTGTTCATACGTTCGAAGGTATTAAACTCATCATCGATCGTGTTATTGAACAAAACAATTAATTCACATATCGGGATTAGCTAATTAATAGCTAATTAAGATATTTGAATCAACAAATTGGTGCGATTATTAAAGTTATTTCATTGAGCAAGCGGGTAATGTTTCATTGCTCGATCAACTCAAATCTGTATTAAATTTGTTTTAATTCGTAGATCTGAGTTATTGTTTAGTTGGTAACAATTGTTCAAACCTTATTTGAACATAGTTAACAATAAATATTCTTAATTAAAATTTTCTAGAGAATTTATTGAGATTTTTGAGTAATTGTGACATAACTGTCTTAATTAATTGATAAGTAAGGGGTTGTCATCAATTATATAAACATGAGTAAATCAGCAGTTGGATCAGCCTACCAACACTTTAAGTTGGAGAACAAGGCTGATTTCAAAACATGTAAAATCCGTTTTAGGAACCATGTAAATTATACTGATTCTGATCTGTGGACTTCAATCACAGAGGGTCCATACATTCCACCAGCACTAGGACCTGATTATAAAGACAACAATCAGCCAATTAGTCTAAAGGATTTATCATCGGAAGATGCAAAGAAGGTCAAGATCGATATCAGAGCCTATAGTATGCTTACTATGGCTATGCCTGAAGACCTTCTCGTTAGGTGTGAAGCCTATAAAACAGCAAACTCATTGGGGAAAACTTTGCACACCCTATGTGAAGGCAGTGATGAAATAAGAAGCATCAGAAAGGATACGCTCAGATCCCAGTATGAGACATTCTATCATATTGAGGGTGAATCCGTTCCTCAACAGCTATATAGGTTTATGCAGCTTGTGACTGAGATGAGCATTTTGGAGCTCAAGTAGGATAATAAGGAACTTAACAAGAAGATACTCCATGCTCTACCTGAGAGTTGGACTCAAACAGTATCATTGTTCAAGAACACCAAAAGCCATTAGGCTTGATACTATGGTGACTAAAGTTGAAGCTCTTGAACTTGATGAGAGAACAAGAAACAAGAGCATGAAAGCACCTATAGCTCCATGTCACTTTAAAGAATCAAAAAGTATGGGAGTGCTTTCATTTCAAATGAAGATAATAATAGCTCTTGTACTATGAGTGATGAAGAAGAAGAAGCTGGTTTCTATGCATCAAGACCAGCCAGATCATCTAAACATCATTCCAGTAATAAATCAAAAGGCAAAAAGGATGATGAAAAGAATTCAACTTCTAAGGGATCATCCTCAAACAAGAAAAGCAACAATAGTTCAGAACCGATTACTATGGTTCTTGATTTTGAAGAGCAGAAAACAACACTTGTAGCATTCAGCTCAAGCATCCAAACATACCTGGGGAGTACTTTAACTTTAACCCATTTTTGCCAGCAAGATCTAGAAGAACTTCATCCTGATGAAGTAGAAGAGATGGATTTGCAGTGGCAGATGGCAATGATTGCTTATAGGGTAAAGATGTCTCTACGAAGAAACAAAGGCCTATCTGCTCCTGGGAGAACAACAAAGATAGGTGTTGAAGATCAAGATAGGTTGGACTCACCATTAGATTAGTATTTGTTACCTTTCTTTGTAATAGGATCTACGTTAGTTTCCATTGTATGTTATTTAGTCTAATTGTATATGTTGCTGTCTAGCGAAACTATAATTTCTGTCGGGCGAAACTGTTAGTTTCTGCCGGCGAAACTATTAGGTTTAGAACATATTCACCCGGTGAAACTGTTAGTTTCTGCCGGGCGAAATTATAGTTTCGCTAGTATAGTTTTGCCCACAGCGAAACTATATGCGAAACTATGGCAGCTCTATATAGATTGTTCTTCCTGAATATATTGAGCTTGTTTCATTTCATTGGTGATTGTTCCTTATTAAAACCTTATTTGAAAGCTTATTAGTGTTATTTTGATCTTCATATCATAGTGTTTGTTGTGTGTGTCTGGTACTAAACGATTCAAGCATTCATCTGCACTGAAAACCGATCAAATGGACCTACAATATGGTATCAGAGCCTTAGTGCTCTTGATTGTTTGAGGTTTTTGGTTATTTTTGTTCAATACCATCATTTCACAATTTCTACTTCAAAACAGAGTGTTTTTGTCATGAAAATTGATTATATATTGCTTGTTTCTGATTTAGGAAGCTTCGTGAATCACTCCTTTTCAAAAACATTGAGATCTGGGTGATTTTTGACTATTTTTGGGGTTTAAAAGGGTTTTTTGTTCTTCTAGCGAAATTATAGCTTCTTCCAGTGAAATTGTAGCTTCCTTCAGCGAAACTGCTATTTTCTCTTCTTTGACATTTGGTGCGAAACTGTGATTTTTGAACGAAAGTTCATTCTTGATTGGGTGACATTTATGCGAACTTGCTGCTGAAAGTAATTTGAACGAAAGTTCAAGCTTGTTTCCTGTGAAATTTCCAGCGAAACTAAGCTCTAGATAGTATCTGGCTAGCGAATCTGCTGCCGAAACTATCAAATGAAAATTTCAGGGGAGATTAATGCTAATAAGTTTTTAACTTTTACGATTTCAGGGATTCATGAAAATGAAGTAAGAAAGAGGGGAACATCTTATGTTGGGATATGCATGGTAGACTCATCCCAAAAACGAAGTAAACAAGTGATCATGCAGCAAAATTAAAGATCATAACTCAGTAATAAGGATTATCCTCATGATATTTTGGTCTGCACAAAGATACAAGGCTCATCTAAAACTTGGTTGAGAGTCGATAATTGATGTCTTGCTCCTGTACTGAGTTTACTTTTAGGATTAGGTTATCGATGTGAAGCTTATGGTATTTCCCACTGGGATGGTGACTCGGTGATAAT
>BJCO01792562.1:0-10151 GCA_018326465.1 Flaveria floridana | reverse complement strand
ACATAGAAATATATATATATATATATATATATATATATATATATATAACACATAGTCATGTTATCGCGTAAGATTTACAAAATAAATATTTAAAATCTATAAATTCATAAATCACATAATCACAATCAATAACCAACATTATTAATTAGATTATCATTGTTTATCATTGATTATTATTATTAGGTCACCAACATTCAACGACAACTTGTGTGTGCTTACGATACGTGTATGCAAGACTTAACGGAACTAACGGAGTTTGGTAACGGAAAATTACCGGACGACACATTATCCCCATGTTGAAAGAATTTTCGTCCCGAAAATTGCGTTACATGGTGAGAGTGTTCCATCACTAGTCTACTGCATTGGCACCCCGAAATCAAAATCTAGTGAGTTTTGGATGAGTTGTCATATCATCCCCATGTTGAAAGAAATTTCATCCCGAAATTTAAATCAATACCTTCGTCTGCAGGCATCGTCTTTTCGAATAGTTGAGGATACTTAAGCTTCATTTGATCTTCACGTTCCCAAGTGAATTCCAGGTGCACGTCACGAATTCCAACGAACTTTGACGATGGGTATCTTACTTTGCTTAAGCGTTTTCACCTCACGGTCCATCACCTCATCTGGTTCTTCGATAAAGTGTAACTGTTCATCCACTTGAACTTACTCTAGCGGTACAATTAGTGTCTCGTCAGATAGACACTTCTTCAGATTTGAAACATGAAACACATCATGGACTCCACTTAGCGAATCAGGTAAGGCTAGTTAATAGGCCATTGGACCTATTCTTTCTAATATCTCAAATGCTCCAACATATCTTAGGTTTAGCTTTCCTCGTTTGCCAAACCGAACCATGCCTTTCCATGGTGAGACCTTCAATAAAACCGTGTCTCCAATCTGAAACACTAAGGGTTTCCGTCATTTGTCAGCATAGCTTTTCTGTCTGTCTCGCGCTATAGCCATACTGTTCCATATCTGCACGATCTTCTCAGTAGTCTCATGTATCAACTCAGGACCCGTCAGTTTACTATCACCAATTTCAGCCCAACAAACTGGTGATCGACATTTTCTCCTATACAAAGCCACAAAAGGTGCTGCCTATATGCTAGTGTGATAACTGTTATAAGAAAATTCCACCAATGGTAGGTGAACTTCCCAGTTATTCCTGAAATCAATCACACAAGCACGTAGCATATCTTCCAGCGTCTGTATGGTACGCTCACTCTAGCCTTCAGTCTATGGATGATAAGCAGTACTCATATCCAATCATGTACCCAGAGATTTCTACAGTGATTACCAGAAGTGTGACGTGAAACGAGCGTCGCGGTCATAACTAAATGAGATCGGTACACCGTGTCTCAAAACGATCTCCTTAAGGTACAGTCGGGTTAGTTTCTCCATCTTATCCGTTTCCTTAATTGCAAGGAAGTGAGCAGACTTTGTCAACCGATCCACGATAACCCATATCGTGTCACAACCAGTATGAGTTCGGGGTAACTTAGTAATAAAATCCATGGAGATTTGTTCCCATTTCCACATTGGTATCTCGTGTTGTTGTAACAGTCCGGATGGTTTTTGGTATTCCACCTTTACTTTCGAGCAGGTCAAACACTTGCTCACATACGTAGCTACATCTGCCTTCATGTTAGGCCACCAGTAGTGCGCCTTTAGGTCATGGTACATCTTATCAGTTCCAGGATGTATAGAATACTTAGATTTGTGTGCCTCACTCATAACTAATTCCCTTAGATTTCCATAGACAGGCACCCAAAGTCTATCCATGAAGTACCGAATTCCATCCTCTTTCACCACCAGTTGTTTATCCATTCCCCGTAACAACTCAGAACTAACATTTTCCGCTTTTAAGGCTTCTATCTGTGCTTCCTTAACTTGTTCAGGCAGATGAGTACTGATTGTAAGCTGTAAGGCTCGCACCCGTCTAGGTTTAGCTGTTTCTTTCCGGCTTAAGGCATCGGCAACCACGTTCGCCTTTCCAGGATGGTACTTGATAGCGCAATCATAATCGTTCAGAAGCTCCACCTATCATCGTTGCCTTATATTCAACTCCTTTTACTCAAAGATGTGTTGAAGACTCTTGTGATCGGTGTAGATAGTGCACTTGGTACCGTACAAGTAACGTCTCCAAATCTTTAAGGCAAAAACCACTGCACCCAATTCTAAGTCATAGGTGGTATAGTTCTTCTTGTGCACCTTTAGTTGTCTCGAGGCGTAGGCTATCACCTTATCCCATTGCATCAAGACACAACCCAATCCTTGAACGGATACGTTACAATACACCACGAAATCATCTGTTCCCTTTGGCAGTGCCAATATCGGTGCACTACAGAGTTTCTATTTTAGCAGTTTAAAAGCCGATTCTTGGCTCTTACCCCATTTTTATGCTGTACCCTTGTGAGTCAAGGCTGTGAGAGGTTGTGCGATCTTAGAGAATCCCTATATTAATCGTCGGTAATATCTTGCTAATCCCAAAAATTGCCTTATCTCTCTCGGCGTTTTGGGTATAGCCCAGATCTTTATCTCCTCAATCTTGGTAGGATCAACATGTATCCCCTTCTCATTAACAATGTGACCTGGAAATTACAATTCTCGTATCCAAAAGTCACACTTAGAGAATTTGGCGTACAATTGCTCATTCTTCAACAGTGCTAAGATCAATCGTAAGTGCTCTTCATGATCCTCCTTGGTCTTAGAAGATATTAGTATGTCATTGATAAACACAATAACAAAAACTGATAGAGGTAGGGTTTGCACACGCGATTCATGAGGTCCATGAACACAGCAGGTGCATTAGTCAACCCGAAAGGCATGACCAAGAACTCATAATGACCATAACGAGTACGGAACATAGTTTTAGAGATGTCTTCTTCTCGGACTCTAAGTTGATGATAACCAGACCTCAAATCAATCTTCGAATAATAGCTTGATCCTTGAAGTTGATCAAACAAGTCGTCGATACGAGGTAACGGGTATCGGCTCTTGACTGTGATTTTGTTTAATTCCCTATAATCGATGCACATCCAAAATGTGCCATCCTTCTTCTTAAGAAAAAGGACAAGGGCTCCCCAAGGTGAAGTGCTAGGTCGAATAAAGCCCTTATCTAAAAGCTCCTGAAGGTGTGATGACAACTCCTGTAGTTCGTTCGGTGCTAATCGATAAGGTGCTCTAGCAATCAGGGCTGCACCGGGAGTCAGTTCGATTTGGAATTCCACTTGACGGTGAGGTGGCAGTCCAGGAAGATCCTCTAGAAATACCTCTGGAAAGTCACGCACTACGGGAATGTCCTCCATTCTCCTTTCTTCCGCTTGCTTATCGGTGACGAGTGTAAGAATAGCCAAACGACCTTTTCGCAATAACTTTTATGCTTTCATGTACGAGATGATTCCTATTCCCTCACCACTCCTATCACCTTTGACTGTAAGGATTTCATCACCAACAGGAATTCGTATGATTTTCTCATGGCATATGACTTCCGCTTGCTTATTAGAGAGCCAATCCATGCCTATCACCACGTCAAAACTCCCCAGCGTAACAAGCATAAGATCTACAGTGAAAGTATGATCAGCCAGCTCTATCTTACAATCTCTAAGGATATGCGTTACATGGATTTTTTTACCGTCGTCCAATTCTACGGTGTATTTAGATTCTAAGGCGTAGGGTGTATCACTTAGAAGACTACAGAACTTTAAGGACACGAAACTCCTATCGGCTCTAGTATCGAATAGTACCGTAGCAAAACATCCATTAACAGAAAACCTACTAGTAACAATCGTAGGGTCCTTTAGAGCCTCACCTGAGCCAATGACGAAGGCTCTCCCTTTGGCTCCATTATTGTTGCCACCATTAACATTACCATTGCCATTATTGTTGTTATTGCCATTGTTATTGTTGTTATTGCCATTGTTGTTGTTGTTCTGGCCATTATTATTATTGTCATTCCCATTCTTCCTCAGCTGTGGGTAGTTGCGCTTGTAGTGCCCTTCCTTCCCATATTCAAAACAACCTTTAAGAGTCTCCTGAGGTTGTTGTGGCTTCTTTAACAGTTCACCACGACAGTCTTTGGCTGCGTTCCAATCTTACCACAGCGCTGACACTTGAAATTGACACACCTTCCCACATGATGGTAGTTACACCGAGTGCACTTTGGATGTTTACCGCCATAACCACTGGGTCCTTGATTGTTGGAAGCCGTCTAGTTGAAGTTACGGTTGTTATCAAAGCTCCGTTGTTGTTGCTAAACCGGCTGTTGTTGCTGAGGTTGATGTTGACCGCTGTATAATGATGATTTATTGCTGTTGGAGGTATCCCACCTCCTCTTGTTATCGAACACGCTCGCCACAACGCCCCGCTTTGGTAAACGTCCCTGCTCCACTGCTTGGTCGGTCAGCTTATGAGCTAGACGAATGGCTTGCTGAATCGTAGCAGGGTTGGAAGCAGTCACCATGCTCTGAATTTCAGGTACTAATCCCCGGATGTAGTGCTTGACCCTCTTATGCATTTTATTCACCATTCCCGGGAATAAAGTGGCTAGTTCATGAGTTCGGGTAGTGTAGGCCTCGATTTCCAAGCCCTGCATCTTAAGTTGCAAGAACTCCATCTCCAGCTTTTGTACTTCATTTTGAGGTTAGTACTCCTCAGTCATCATCTCCTCGAATTCTGTCCAGGGAAGCTCATTTGCCATAGCTTGCCCTAGCATTTGAACTTGCGCGTTCCACCAGGATAAAGCAGCACCTTCCAGGGTCCCGATGGCATATTTCACCTGATCAATAGGTGGGTAGTTGCATTTGGAGAAAACAGACTCTGTCTTCTCAAACCATCATACCAGTCCTACAACCCCTTCAGTCCTGCTATAGGTGTGTCCAGTCCATAAAGGACTTATAGGTACATGCTGGTGGTCCTATTTTAACACAACAAACATTGATCAGATATCTTATACAGTTAATCAGGATATTTGATTTAACTTTCTATCATCATTTACCTGCTGGCTGTCCTGGCTAGGCAGCAACCACTGCTTCCTGAACATGTTCGTTTATCAGGGCAACTAATTCAGCAGGGGTCATGTATATGGCACCGCCGCCATTGTCTCCGGCGCCACGTTCCGCGCCCACGCCCACGCCCACGTCCACGTCCACGTCCACGGGCGTCCATTTTTCACTTTGCATTCACAAATACAATAATGAGTAACATCAAACACATTTATCTCATTGAAGTACAGTAAATAATAAGAAATAATGAACCATCACAACCATAACATTCATAACAAAAATGATAACCAAGATAAATAAATTGTAAATGAGTCATAATGTATTCACCAATGTCAAAATTTAAGTTTGTCAAAACCCTTCCCATATAGGTTTTAAAAAAAGAAACACTACATAGTCCAAGTCATATAAAGGAAATCAATCAACGACATCCGACCCATCGCTGTCTCATCCCATCTCCTCCGGTTCTTCCTCGGGTTCCTCCTCCTCCTCGGGGGCCTCCTATGGATCCCCATCCTCAGGGTCCTCTACGGGAGCAGGAGCTATGGTGATCTGAAGCGCTGCCAGTTGGGCTTCTAAGGTAGCAATTCTATTGTCGGATGCTTCGTCCCGCTGTTCCCGAGCAGTCATGCGTCCTCTAAGTGTTATAAAACCGTTTTCCATGTGGTGACACCTATTTAGGGTCTTCCCGTGTCGCTCCTCAAGTGCATCCAGTTGATGTCGTAGTTTATACATCTCATGTTGCAGTGTACAAACGTCACCCGTGAGTCGCCTGACTCGTTACTGCTCAGTATCCAGTGCAGCCACCAGTGCAGCAATCACTTGCTCATTGGACTACACTGTTCATGGGAGTGAAGGCATTGGCTGATCAGTGTTATTCCTAGTCCTAGGCCTCGGGACAGGTACACGCTCCCTATACATGATGTGGTCTACAAACTCGGGATAGAAATTTCAGTCTCGTGGGGGGTCGCGCTCCATCAGGGCAAAAGGTTGATCCCAATCAATCTCTCATCGTGGGTAGGCTAAACGGGGCCAGTCACGTCCATTGTCGGGTACAGGTGCGGGAGGTGGCGACTCGGATTGAGTAGGTGATGCCGGTCGCTTACCAGGAGCTCTCGACGATGATGCCATGCTGTAGAGAGTGTGATGTGTATGCCAATGAGTATACAGTAAAGGAAAATAAGGAACAAGTAACTAACTAACTGTGTGCGGTTATAGTCTAGTGTGTATGCAACCTAGTTCCCTATAACCAATAGCTCTGATACCAATCTGTCACACCCTCAAGATCCACGTGCGGAGTTTTACCACGAGGCGTGTGAACAAACCAGGATCACAGTCAATAGTTACTCCGAACGACTCTATATGCCATATTTGAAATTAAAAAAACCAAAAAATGAGGAGAAAGAGTACTCATTCCTCTCCCTATGGTAATTCAGACTTTAAAACCATGCGGAAGCGTTTTGTAAATAAGACAAACCCAAAGTATAAATATGCATAATATGGCAAAACACGCGCCATCCAAATGTTTAAAACCCATAATTAAAAGACAAGCAAATGTGTCTATAAAATAAAGTCTTAGGGTGCATGCTGGACCCGTGTTGTGCTCCTACTGGCAAGCTGAGTTATCAACCTGAGAATAGCATACTAAAATTGTCAACACGATAGTTGGTGAGTTCAAGAGTTGGCGTTCAAGTATAAACAGTTTAACTGTTATGATATATAAGCAGTGTATTGTAATAGATAGCTAGTCTATTAACAATAAATATTAATTCATAGTGATTTCGCAAAATGAAGCTGACTGTAATAAGTTTTTGGCTCCTGTCACGACTTACAAGGCCATGACAATGTTCATAGGACAATTTGCACCCGTTTGACCTCGAGTCACGCAGGTGGGGCTCGTCAGACGCAGTAGTACTACCCAAGTTTCCCCGCTGTTCAATATTAACAATTCGAAAATGTGAGGACTTTTCCATGGTAAAAAGAACTATATTAATATTATACACAACTTAAATATATAAAGCATTTGTGAAATTATCAGTATGCTATCTCCCCCAAAAGACATTAAATAAAGAGTGGGGCATGAACTCACCTGATATGCGTAATGAATACTTAGAGTTTACTTTGAGGAAAAGACTGGACAGACAACCTTCAGAGGTTACCTAGATCACGTAAGTACATAAGTACGTGTAAACAGAGAACATGTGGAACCCTAAGTACACTACAACCAAGGACTCAAGGTTTCAGAAAAACAGACACGTTTGACCCAGTTGACCCGTTTGAACTGTTGGTGACATTGTGCATTATAAACCATTTAAGCAAACATAATCATACATCATACATGGTTATCATTAAAATGGGTCACATATGATGCTACATTACCCATAGGTATTACGTAGATTATCATACCACCAAATATCATACAAGTCATGCAAGTCCCTAACATCTAGCATGCTCAATGTAACTATAACACCACTACTGAGTCATATAAAGATTAAATCATGTATGGCATATTCTTATGACCCATAACCATGCATTCTCATAACCAGGCCAAAACAGATAATTAGCCAATTAAACATTCATACAAGTCAAACAACACATTCACCATGTCCATTACATTTAACATACACCAAAATGATCAATTTCCAGTCCCAAACGTGATGCCCTAATTACTAATCAATATTCAACATCATACACGATTATCAAAGTGCATAAATCACACATGATCAAATAGGCATTCCATACAACCTATTTAACAGGTTCTATCACCTTAGAAATCATCCATGAACATACTAACATACTCCTAATGACCCAAACATGCTCAAACTATCATCCTCCAAACTTTGTGCAAATAAAGTTTCCCTTTTGGGAAAGTACATCCCAAAAGCTATCAAACACCCAATGTATACATGAATTCATTAACAGTATACCATTTCAAGTTCATATCAACATCTAAGTATGATCAACAACATCCAAATATCATAATTCACCAAACTTCATGATCAAAAGTTTCTACTTTTGGAAATCTATGAACTTCAACATTCATTTTTAGTTTTCTAGCATCCATATCATCGATCTAACATACACATATCATCATAAACACTTCAACAACATCAATTTATCATCAAATCATCATATCATGCAAAATAAAGTTACTATTATCAGTAACCTATGAACAACACCTCAAATTCATCAATTTCTTGCACCATCAATGTAATCTAGCATCCATATCATCCAATTCACATCATACAATCATCATGCATCATCAATTTGATCGATCATGAAGTTTCCCCAAATCAAAAGTTTCTACTTTGACCTAATATGACTAGAACATCAAAATCCATAGCAAAACATGAAATTGACACCTAATCTAGTATCAATACAATCCTACTAACATGGAATAACAATTAATTTCATATCATCATCATAATTTTCCGATATAGGGTTCATCTACATCAAAAACTTGAACAACATGATAAAACATACCTTTAAACGTGTAGAATCAAGAATTGGACTTGTAAAACACTTTGTAACACTTGGAATCAACCAAAATCGAATTTTTTATGTGTTTAGAAGCTTGAATTCGCAAAATGGGGGTGTGAAGATGGTGTTTGCGGCTGAATGGAGGACAAGGGGTTAGGGTTGGGGTTTTGTCAAAGTTACCATATTTACATTTACCCTTAAACCCTCCTTTAACTTTGTTTTATAAAAATTAACCCTTTTAGTATTCTTTTATAAATTTTAACTAAGAATTATAAGTATTATTAGTCAATAATCAAAGTCATAAACATTTACAATAAGTCACACAACACATAGAAATATATATATATATATATATATATATATAACACAGTCACGTTATCGCTTAAAATTTACAAAATAAATATTTAAAATTATAAATTCATAAATCACATAATCGTAATCAATAACTAACATTATTAACTAGATTATCATTGTTTATCATTGATTATTATTATTAGGTCACCAATGTTCAATGACAACTTGTGTGTGCTTACGACACGTGTATGTAAGACTTAACGGAACTAACGGAGTTTGGTAACGGAAAATTACCGGATGTCACAGATTTCTACACCAAGTTGCGTCTTATTTCTTATTAACTAAATAATATTTGGATTCGTCATTGACCGATGGACCAAATCTGTGCATTTCATTTCGATTCATGAGGAATATCGAGCCGAGGAATTGACTCGTATCTGCATCTATGAAATAGTCAGTCATTGCGGTGTGTTTTTAAGCATAAATCTTTAAACGTATTGGTCGATTCATTTCCTATTTCTAGCCAGGTCTTCAATCATTCGAGGAAACCTAACACAAACTTAGCTCAATTTATCACCCTCGAATCGACTGCCAAACTGAAAGATCGTTACATATTCTCTAGAATATGTTTCGGATTTGTGTCATAAATTTTAGCGTCTCTTAGGATTCTCATCTTCCGTTGATCAAAGTTTCATACAATTACAGATTTTTCCACCAGCATTAAGATGGCCCCTAATTATATTAATTAATTCAAAATGCTTGAGCTTATTGAAAAAGTGACTTATATGCTTAAACTGCCCTAAAAACTCAACATTATTTATCTAATATATCATGTGTCAAATCTAAAAAATTATCATGTCAATGATAATTTTCACATCCTACTGTAGAAGTTCAAATTGACGATTGCATGCATCTTGTCAAGAAACCTGCAAAAATTTCATGGTTCACAAAGTGAAGCAACTTACTGGTAACCGAACACCAATAATAGTTCGTTGGAATTCTAAACTTGGCCTAGAAATTCATTTGCGAACCCATGGATCAAATGAAATCCAAGTATCATCTTTTCTTTCGTTTCAGCCTTCTTGAAATTAAATTTCGGGATGAAATTTCTTGAAGTTGGGAGACTGTGACATTTTATATCTTCGTTGATTAATCGTTATCTTCTGTTATTTTTGTAAGGACCATTTTTTTAATAATAAAACCATGGGAGTTTATTTTTATTATTCGTGATAACTTGTTAATTTTATTGTTCTATTTATTAAATCATTTAAATAATTTATAATAATTTTACAATTTATAAAATAAAATTTAAAAAGGTTATTAATATTTATAAGAATTTAAATATTCAATTAAAATAAATAATCAAATTACAAGTTC
>BJCO01792557.1:0-24013 GCA_018326465.1 Flaveria floridana | reverse complement strand
ATTATTAGACTTTAAGGTTATCATTAGGGAAGGTATTAGGTAACCCCGAGGGTTGGCTCGGGTATGATGGAAATGCCCGAGTTATGCCAACTAGTAAGGGTTGTACCAAAGGGTTGGCATAGGATAAAAGAAAGTGCCCAAATAAAACCAACAAATAGAAAAAGATAACGAATCATCCCTAAAATTGTTACTAGCTAGAATATAGCTTAAGTAATGTTATTTTGCTTATAGGATAAAACCTGATAGCAGTGAACCTGAGCAGACGATATGACTAACTTGATTGATTGAGGTGAGTTCCTCTGAACTGTTTTATAAAACGGGATGTGATGTTCTGATAACTGGTAATAATTGTAAAATTGACTATCAATAGCATCTATTATATGTGGCAATGCTTGATAGGATGCTTGATAGGATGCTTGAGGGCTGCTTGTATGATTCTGCTTTAGCCAGTGGAGTTTGTATACATAGCCTGGTTATGTGAATTTATACTGTACTTACTCTGTTCCTATCTGTTTGCCATTGCTGTATCTGCTTGATGCAATAGTCAATGATAACATGTTTTGAATTTTGAAGAATGCCATGTTTATGAACTCACAAGCTTTATGCTGAGCCCCAAATGTTTTTATTTTATGGACACACATCCTAGGTGCCAAGTGATTATAGGGATTGAAGATTACGAGCTAGTTTATAAGAAAATAAAGTTCTAGAATGTTGTTGAAGATTTGGATCTCTAGTATAGTTAAGCTGATGTAATGGTATTATCTATTATAACAGGTGTATTATACGCTTTTGATGTATAATTAAAGTTAGACTTCCGCTGTGTATTCTCTTATTACTATGTATTCTGTATATCCAATGCGTAACGCTCCCCGGGGTATGCCCTGGGAGGCGGGTGTTACACATGTTTTAGTAAGAGTCTTGTAACAGTGAGTTGAGAAGTAATATATACAAGTATTTAAAAAAACCATTTCTTGTGGACATTAACTTAGTATATTATTATCAATTTAGTTAGAGATTCTACATAATCAAATGAGTGAGACTTAGTGAGTTTGTGAGGAAAATATTGTATTGAGAGACAAACACCGATCCTGCAATTGGTATTAGAGCTTTTTAGGCTCTTGAATGTGAGATCTAACCATCCCAAATCACCCTTGTTTCTTCATACTCACTTACTCTACTCAAATGTCCCTCAACCATAAATACTCTGAGACTGAGATGAGAACTATGACTAAGGCTCCTATTATTACTCCTGATAATTTTAGGAGTTGGTGTCAACATATTGAAGGTTTCATCAAGTATCAAGACAAACGGATATGGAGGTTTGTCACTCATGGTCCATACAAGTCAAAGGTGGCATCACCAACTGGTAATGGTGCCATGATTGAAAAGGCTATTGAAGACTACTCTGATGAAGATTTCAAAAGAATGGACATCGATAGCAAAGCAATGACAGTGCTGCTTATAGCTATACCAAACTCAATAATGGTAGGCTTTGAGGACTGTAAAACAGCCAAAGAATTCTTTGATGCTTTGACATTGATGTACTCTGGTTCCTCTGAATCTAAAGAGTCCAAGAAGGATGTATTGAAGCAGAAGTTTGAAAACTTCACTTATATTATTGGTGAGACATTGAGTCAACAATACTTCAGATACATGGACTTGATCGGATCTCTTCAGTCTATAGGAGTGACTCCTGAGAAGAGAGACATAGTAAGAAAGTTCATGAGTGCACCTCCTCATGAATGGACTTTCTATTATGTCTCTATCAAGAGAACTGAGAATCTGATCACACTCACCATGACTAAACTATATAGGATCCTTAATGGATACCGTATGGAGATGGATACTTAGAAGGGCCATCAGATGAACAGAAGCTCAAACCCTCCTGTCAGCAGAGCTCTACATGTTACCGAAGGATCAAGAATTTCACAGCCCCAGATGTACCTGAACTACAATCAACAACCATCATACTCCCCTAGGTCTTATATCATATTTCTTAAGACACCCAGGTCTCAACAAGCTCAACAAAGCCCTTTTCAGGATAGTTATGCTTTTATTTCAAGAAATGAACACTTGTGATTTTCAATTCTGTTTTGATGATCTAGAGTATTTTAGCCCAGATGATGTAGAATACATAGACGTTATCCAACAAATGGCTCTTTTAACCTACAGAGCAAATAAGTTGTTTAAGAGAACTGGAAGGCAATTCCCCTAGAACCCATTAACAGTAAGTTTAGGTTTGATAAGTCAAAAGTCAAATATTACAACTGTAACCAACTTGTTCATTTTGCAAGGGAATGCAAAGCTCCTAGATATAATCCTGGAGAAGCTCAAGCCTTCTAACATCATGCTACCCCCAAAGGCTGCAACCAAGCCAACTGAGCAGCAAACTGTAGTTGTTGCTCAAGAAGCTGATTGGAGCTTTATGGTGCAACATGTCACCCCTACTCAAGCTCTCATGGCTGGAACCAATGATACCAATGTATATGAACATCTTTGTACTCCAGCCTGTATAGCTAAGGTTAAATGTTTTAGGACTACAACAGGGAGATTAAGTCTGATATTAAGTCCTTAAACATAGTAAAGTCTGATTTTAAAAGAGCAGAATTTGACTATAAATTCAAAATTGATGAGTTAGGGAAAATTGTATCTTCTTTAACACATGAACACTTAGACTACAGGGCTCAAATAAAAGACTTAGTTTCCAAGTTGACTGAGGCTCAAGCCCAGATAGTGATAGCTGAGGCTAAAATAGAGAAGTATGGTATTCAAGAGCATAACTTTAACACCATTCTTGTATCATCCTCCTACTCAAAGGTGCGTTATCAAAACAAGAGTGGGTTGGGAAACAATGAAACTGCTACAGCCCATTCTTATGTGTCTTTAAGACAGCCAAGATGTGAAACTGATGAACAAGAGATTCCAACTGCCGATCCACTACCCATTGAGCAAAAGAATAATGTAACAATGGTGACCACCATAGTGAAGGATAAGGTAGAAAATCTCATCCACACAGCTGAGGATGAACCTCAAAAAACCAAAGACAGAAAGAACAAGATCAGGGCACCAAGGAAAACTTCTAAGAAGGTGGCTGAGTCTAAGATGAAAATAGACTCAAGGCAAAAGGGTGTATTCATCTTAGCTGGATTCCAAGTGGATAGAAACTCTGATTCAGGAAAGGAGTTTAGTACCAGTACTCCTATCCAATTGAAGAATCAGAAGTTAAATGGGAAGGCTATTGAAGAAGACAAGAAGTGCAAGAAATAGCAGCACTCATGCCCCATTAAAGTTAACACTAAATGCATAATCTGTGGCTTATATAATCACATGGCTAAAGATTATTACTACAATCTAGCAAGCACACATTATGTAAATAATGTTAAGAAAGGAGTCAAGGAGGGTTTCACATTTGAACCTTATTATATGGTTCAAGTGTTAAATAAAGGAAAGCTTGTTTCCGAAGCCAAGTTGCTATCGGAAGAAACTCATTCTTTCGAAAGGAAAATAGCTTCGGAAGACAAGCCCAAGAACATATAAAGGAATAAAAGGAATCCTTTGAAATCTTCCAAAAAGAAGACTGTTTCAGAAGAAAAGGTGGTGATGACTTCTTTCGAGAACAAAGAAGCCTCGAAAGCAAGTCTTGCTGCTCAAGACTCTTCAGGCTTATCTACACTAATCAACCATAAAATGGAGTGGAAGACCAGATAAGATAATACAACCCAAACCTTTTCTTCATACACCATAGTTGAACCCCCATGCATACATTTTGGTTCAATTATGTTATCTACATTAGAAGAGCTCAAGACTAATAAGGCCTGGGCTTCTAATAGTAACTAATCTATTCACCTTATGTGCAGGGACATCCACATGACAAGATTGGAAATATTTGGATTGTGGATAATGGATGCTCCAGGCACATGACAGGGAATAGATTTCCCCTTCAACAATTTTAACATTTTGATGGATGTCCTGTTCAATTTGGAGGTGAAGCCGGAGGATACATTTCTTGTAAAGGTAGTGTATCCAATGGTACAAAGTACACTTTGTCAAACAGGTTAAACACAATCTCTTGAGTGTTTCTTAGTTCTATGATCAAAAGCATCAAATGCTTTTTACAGAGCACGAGTGCATTATCCTCAAACCTGAGATGACAATTTATTAGGAATTAGTGCTTCTTAGATCTCCTAGGAGAGGGGACATGTACAAGTTGGATATGAATAATTCTTCCTCACTGGGTGATGTCTCATGCTTTCTTTCCAAAGTAAATAGTGATGAGTCAACTATTTGGCATAAAATAATGTGTCATATTAATTTTAAAACCATGAATAAGCTAGTTAAATATAACTTGGTACATGGAGTGCCAAAAAATGAGTTTTTCTGTAAAGACAACTGTGTTGCTTGTCTTAAAGGAAAGCAATACAAGCAAACCCACAAATCAAAAGAAGTTAATTCCATCACCACTCCATTACACTTATTGCACATGGATCTATTTGGTCTCATAACTATAATGAGCATTGGAAGGAAATCATATTGCCTTGTGACAGTTGATGATTTTATAATATTCACATGGGTATTCTTTTTAAAAACTAAGGATGAAACTGCTAAAATGTTAAAATCTTTTATTCTTAATATAAAAATCAAATTGATCATAAGGTCAAAACAATTAGAAGTGATCAAGGGACTGAGTTTAAGAATCAAGTTCTTGACTCATTTTATTACTCAAAAGGGATTACTAGACAATACAATACTCCTAGAACTCCTCAACAGAATGGTGTTGCCGAGATGAGGAACATGACACTTATTGAGGTTGCAAGAACCATGTTAGCTGATTCAAAGCTGCCTCTAACTTTCTGGGCAGAGGTAGTCAGCACCGCATGTTATGTGTAGAATAGATTTCTCATGTTAAGCCTCATGAAAAAACTCCTTATGAGCCATAGAACAAGAGGCCACCATTTATTGGTTTTCTAAGTTCCTTAGGCAGCATGTGTACCATACTTAACACATAGAATAATTTAGCAAAATTTTCTAAAAATTTAGATGATGCTATCTTTGTTGGGTATTCCTCAAGCTCTATAGCCTATAGTGTATACAACATTAAGAATCAACATTTGAGGAATCATCCAATATTGTTGTAAAAGAGCACACTCCTTGTGTTAAGGGGAATGTTCCTGACCATATTTTTGACTTAGAATTGTTTCCCAGCCATTTTAAACCATTTTGTGAGAATATTTCAGCTAGAACAAGAACTCAAAATGTCTCCTCTGATAATCAACTATTTGAGTTACCCAGACCTATTCCTATTTCTCCAAAAAGACATGAAGAGCAAGCTCCCACTACTGTAAGTCCTGAAAGCTTGAATATGATGGCAAATAGTGGAGTTTCAACAAGTTATCAGTCAATTAAGCCTCAAAACTCATCAGCTGATAACTCTAACTCTCAACACTAAGTTGATGAAGACAATAATCTGGAGAAACATGCAATTGTTAAGACTGCTTCACAGTAAAACACCATTGATGTTGTCACTCATTCATTCAATCAGTCCTTATTGACTGAATGTGAGACATCTGCTGGAATCAATGTTCACAATCCTGAGTAAAACTTTTCAAACTTGGACCTATTTATGCAACTAGATATGATTCCAAGACTCAGGATTCACAACACTCATCCAGCTGAGAACAACATTGGGGATGTCTTAGAAGGTGTGACAACTAGAAGATGGACTCATAATGGGTATGTCTGCTTGTACTCATGCTTTCTCTTCTAATTGGAATCCAAGAAGGTGGAAGAAGCTCTTAAGGAAAACAGCTGGGTTGAAGCAATGCTAGAGGAGTTGCTTCAATTCAAGAGGCAAAAAGTATGGAACTTATGTCCATTGCCACCAAGTCAAAGTACCATAGATAAAACCTTGTTCATAAAGAAGTCTGAGAAGGACATGCTGATAGTATAAGTCTATGTTGATGATATCATATTTGGATCTTCAAATGACCAAATGCAAAGCCTTTTAAAGTATCACGAAGAGAACGTATGAGATGAGTTCTATGGGAAAGATGGATTTCTTTCTTGGAATTCAAGTGAAGTAGATGAATGAAGGGTTCTTCATCAATCAGTCTAAGTATGTCAAGGACATCTTAGAAAGATTTGAGATGAAGGATTGCAAGCCATCCAAGACACCTATACAAAGAAAACATAATCTTCGTCCTAATTTTGAGGGGGAGGACATTGATCAGCATCAGTACAGGGCAATTATTAGATCTCTAATATATCTCACTGCGAGTAGACCTGATATCATGTTTGCAACCTGCATTTGTGCAAGATATCAGATTGCTCCCAAGGTGTCTCACCTAATTACTGTCAAGAGAATTCATAGATATCTTAAACGAGTTCCCAAAATGGGCATTTGATTATCATGGCTGTAACATTAATAAGAAATCCTCATCAGGAGGATGCCAATTTTTTGGTGGAAGGATCATCTCTTGGCAATGCAAGAAGCAATCATATGTCTCTACATCAACTACTGAAGCTGAATACATCATTACTGCATGCTGCTGTGCTCAGCTGCTATGAATTCAAAATCAGATGTTAGACTATGGTTTTAACTTCATGGATACCCCTATCCACATAGACAACAAGAGTGACATTTCTATCACATAAACTCCAGTCAAGCACTCCAAGACAAAATATATTAATATCAGGTATCATTTTATTCGAGATATAAATGAGAAAAACTTGATTAAATTAGTTAAAGTTGATTCAAATGAACAATATGCTGATTTATTCATCAAAGCCTTTGATGAACAAAGATTTAAGTATTTAATTACGGCTATTGGGATGATCAACATTGATTAGTCATTCTCCTTTGAAAATCTTTTGAAAAATAATATGTCTTGTCTAAATTGTTTAAATGTAATCTAAGCCCTGCTACAAAAGGTTTTCTCCAAAATTTTCTAAGTATAAATTCTTCTGAAGAGAAATTTACCCTCGGAAGAGAATTTTATTCATCTTCCGAAGGCAAATTCCTCTGTACAAGTATTTTCTTCCGAATAGTTTTTTGCCTCGGAAGATTATTTGATCATAGATCAAATTTCCTTACGAATGCTACTAACTTCTTCTCATGAAAGAAGAATTTACTCTCAAAAGCAAATTTTCCTTCAAAGACATAATTTGCTTTGGAAGATAAAGTGGCTTCGGAAGACAATCAAGAAAGAGAAAGACAAGTGTTCTCTCAGAAGCAATTTTACTCTCGAAAGAAAACTTTATAGTGTAATGGAAATCTTTAGGCCCCACTCTGCAAAAAGTAAGATTTTATTGATGATTGTCGGAATATTTTAAAGCTCTTTCTTACCGCCCCTGTCAAATCGGAACATAAAACTCCTTTAACCTTATCGGTTTGATTTTTAACCACCATTTAAATATTTCCAAGTTTCTCTCTTTACTTTCTTTACCACTGTAAAAGCCCTAAAATTCCATTGTCATATTCACTACTCTCAATTTACTACTCTCAAACTACTTCAAACAATATATTCACTAAAACAATGGCCTTGAATCCCCAATACAACCAAGTCACCATCCTTGACTCTTCCAGGGATGCCATCATCGTTAACCCCACCATCTACTCAAACCATATGGCCGATTTCTGGGCCAATGGTCAAAATGAAATGCTCCATGGTCAAAGGGTTATCCAGTCTAGAATATGCAGACAGGAGATTACTATTAGTGAAACCACCATCAGGGAGCATCTGGAGCTTCATGATGAAGACGCCCCCATTGAGTTCCCCAAACAAGATTTGGAAGACACATATACCCATATGGGATATGGAGGAGACGTCAGCAAGTCCACAGTCTATAAGTTTAACTTCTCCTATAACTAGAAGTTCCTGCTGTATGTCATACTAAACAACCTGTCCAATAAATCAGGGGATTGGGATCAAATCCCTTATGATCTAGGCTGCCTAGACCATGGCTTGGTAAAGGGCCTCAGATTCAACTACTCTAGGTTTGTGCTGAATAACATAAGAGGTAATCTTACTAGGAATACATTTTACATGTATCCTTGTTGATACACGATGGTCCTAGTTTATTGTACTTTAATGTTTATGTCTTTCAATTCTAAACCAATGTAATTCAAGAACAGTATTGTAATATGATATGTGTTTGGATGAAATGATATGTGTTTAGATGTTTATTTAACCTTGATTATATCATATTCTTATAACATTCATTATTACATATGATATGAACTATATATATAGGTTTGAGGTTGTTATGCACATTTCTGAGTCAACAATGATTCAGAAATGTGTTTGACTTAGTCTTGTGGATATTCATGCTAATGGACCATGCTTATGGACCAGACGCATGAATGGACCATGCTTATGGATCAGTCGCACGACTGAACCATTAGTGGAGTTCAGTCGTGCGTATGAATCAATGATATGACTCAGTCGCACGACTGAACCATGCAAATAGCTCAGTCGTACGACTGAACACTGAAACCTATAAATACCACATAATTCATGGAAAAAACATAACACTTTGAATATTATTATACCCTAGTGGTCCAGAGCGTTTTGGTTCGTCCATCCAACTTCAAAGTTTATTTCTGATTGATCTCTACTCATTCTTAACATTTGTTTAATCGTTAGATTGATCAGGTTGTCGTTCTCACTGATTGGATCGCCAATAAAATAGGATTCCGCACTATTTGATCTGGTTTCACATTGAATCAGTTAGTACTCCATACGTACACGGTCCTAACAATCCTAGGTATATCGAACACATAATCAATTATGAGTTGGATCAGGATAAGCTAGAATATGCAGATGTTCTAGCTATTCCCTAAATGAGGCAGGGTATATTCAAGATTCTGAAGAAGATAAACTCCTTCCAAGTATGCTTAAGCCAATGGCTCCTGGTGACATCCCTGCAGACCTAGCAGGTGATGAACCCACACCAAACAACACCACTTTATAACCTATAACTTCTTCCCACCCTATCAAGATTACCTACCAAAGACGCCCAAAATGAACCCTTGTTTAATCTACTCTGATTGAACAAGTCCCTTTTGTTCAAACCAAAAAGGCTAGAGTGGAACAAAGGGCTCCCACTCAGCTAGAGGTCCAACCATCCTCCACAATTGACCTCAATATTAGTGCTGAGTCTCCTCAGTCTCAACCTGATGAGCCGATTTCCCAAGCTTTAAACCTTCAGGGTGAGTCCCAACACTCCCCTGAGCAGCCAAAAAGGGACACCCACATCACTGGCTCAATACCACTAGATGTTGACCAAGGTCCCGAGTCATTAGGTATAACTTCTATATCCTTCACTGACCTATCAACTCAATTTGATGAGGATCTCATGTTCCCTTAGGGCCATGATGTTGATCTACCATACTACTCTTCACATCAACTGAGCCCCTGGGACCTCTCATTTCTAGCCCACATCAATTAAGCTAAAAATTCCACAGGTATGGAGGGGACTCATGTAGGCTCAACTACCACTGTTAAGAGTGTCTCATTGACCTCTAAGGATAGTGGTAACATACCCAAGACTCAGTCTACAGCAACCTTGCCAATTGATATCTCTGAAAGGAATATTAGTATACGAGGGAAACCAGGGTTCCAAGAAAGCACATCTAGTGATGAAGATGAACATACTAGGTATGTTCTCTCATCTCCCCATGATTCTTTAAAATAAGATGAGGTAAGTATGCAACTCACCATTCAGTACCTACTTTCTAAAGTTTCAAACCTTGAATTCAAGGTTACAAATTTAGAGAATAGGTCTGCCACTCAGCAACTTGAGATTGAAAATCTCAAGGCCAACTTGGCTGAGACACAGATTGAGAAGTCTGTTAGTCATGCACATGTTCAAGTCTCTTTAAGTTCTTCCTCTAGCTTGTTTACTTCTCAAGATGATGCTACCAAAAAAGGAGAGAATGTATAGAGTCAGAGTCATGAGGAACTTACCCTGACCATCTCAACTCCATCTTTAACCTATCCTACACCATAATACTCTACAACCATCTTCCCTCAGGCACCTCCCATATCAATTCAAGTAGATCCTAGGATGCTTATTGATCTTCACAGATTCTTAATCAAGTATCTTATAATCTCCTCAGTTGAACAACCCTCACCTGATGTTGCAGTAGCCTACTTTGGAGCTAAAGAGCTTCAAAGGTTAAGTGCACCACTTACCACTCTGAAAGAAGTTGGTCAACCTAAGGTCCCTATTGAATCTGAGATTGACTTCGAAGGGGAAATAAGGACTCATGGCCCAGCAACTGAATTAGTTGGGACTGGTAGTGATATTCCTATATCTTCCGAAGCTGAAGTTCAAGTTGCTGAAGGGATTATTGAATTGTCATCTTTGTCTAATGATCTTCTTATCACATAGGCTATCCTTGATTTATCCTCTGAGGTAAACAATGAGGACTTCCTCAAAATACCTCTCTCTTTAACACCACAAGTTCAACTCCACTCTCCTTAACCTGAATTATCTAAGCCAGGATGTCCAAAGGCTAAATCTTCCTCAGATCCAAAAGGAAAAATGAAGATGACTGCTGATGTGA
Source organism: Flaveria floridana (assembly GCA_018326465.1). Taxonomy (NCBI): domain Eukaryota; kingdom Viridiplantae; phylum Streptophyta; class Magnoliopsida; order Asterales; family Asteraceae; genus Flaveria; species Flaveria floridana. The sequence goes on along the minus strand of BJCO01792557.1, from coordinate 13,446 downwards.
GTTAAAGGAATATATATTTTGATAAAGGTTTTTTTTCACAAATTTAATTTTAATTGGTTATTACTAATATTAAACTACACACACAAAAGACAAGTGGACCTGTCGTGAGGTAATATAGTGTTGTTAAGAACCGAGTATTAATCCGTGGACACACTAAGCCTACTCAACAACCCTCATAATTGACTATCAATTTTGATTTAGAAAATGATAAGTTAAACAAAATAACAATAAAGATAGATAAAGATAGATTGAGGCTTTTGGTGATTCTTTCAGTGATATAAGCCTGCTACCCTAATTTAAATTACACTTATGTAATTGTGATGATTTTGTGGTGTGGTTAAATATATTGATTAAAATGATTATGTTAATGTTTATAAATATGAGCTGGCGCGATTTCTCGTCTATCCGCTCCGTAGTGACTAGGATCACATCATGTTGAGATTTACTGCTTAGGTCAAAGCCCTAGTAATGTAGGTAAATCTTTTGTGACCTTACGACATACTATTTCTGAAAACATAACTTAATGTTAAAAAGAGAGTTGATAAGGTTTCTTTCTAACATACCATTAATTTTAGAAAACCAGAATAATAACTATAGTTTTCTTAGACTTATAAAAGGGAACCTATAAATGATCAGAAAGTTAAGGTGATATGATTTCTAATAACCATTTCTAGTTCATTAGCCATGGATTTATTATGAAGACCGGTTTCATAAATAAAAGTTGATCATACGTTTTTCAACTGTGTATGACATACACAATTCCAAATCATAAGTTTTCAACTTCCCGTTCGAATGTAGATGCTACCCATCGAAAGTTTTCCCAAGACCACCCGTAACAAATTAACATAATATAAATCACACCATTAATTCATCACAAATTACATAAAGTTTACTAAATTAGGATAACAAATGAAGGTTAGCTCATAGTGAGCTTGAACATAAAACAAAGATAGAAGATAGTAATGAAATTATTGATAAATTAGAACAATCAAACCAGTAATTCACTATGAATGATGTTAAATGATCCCAAGGTTCTTCTAAGTGTTGAATGGACCTCCAAAACCTTATAAGGACCTCCAAAGGTTGGGTTCCCGAGAGGGAATACCAGCACTTCACCTCCCAAAAGCTACTCTCAAAGTTGGAAATGAAGTCCTATTTATAGGCTTTCTGAAGTGTTTATTCATATCCCTATGCCTAAAAGGCACGACCCCGTGTTAGTTCAATGCTTACGTAAGTTAGTCGGCTCGTTCGCTTGGAAGTTGTAAGGGCACGCCCCCGTGCCTCAAGAGGCACGACCCTGTGTTTGTGGTAGTCACACCCCCGTGCCTCATGAGGCACACTCCCGTGACCACTTTTTGGGAACAATACTTTTTGTCCTGTCGGATGTCCAATCACAGGGGTGTGCTAATTTAAGCATGGTGGCGTGTTTTAGACTGGTCATAGGGGCGTGTTTAGTGAGGCACGATCCCATGTTTAAATTTCAAAGCTTGTTTTCTTCAACTTTCTCTTTGTTTAAGCTCCTTTTAATCATCTTGGTCTTTTTCAAGCCTGAAAACATAATATGAATGATTTAAATATCAAATCATCATTTTAAGTAAGAGTTTCTAAGATAATTGATGTGCAATTGACATGTTTTATATGTATAATTTGGAGCACATCAAATATCCCCACACTTAAACTTTGCTTGTCCTCAAGCAAAATCAATCAAAATAGCGACACCACCAAAAACCAAAAAAAATCAAGATATAAATATGTCTTTCGAGAACTATATAAGCAAGCTTGGTTTACCCAAATATAAGCAGTTAAGCACATGTGAAATAATATCATTTCAAGCAATAGAATGGTTTGTAAAGATTTTTAACATGTAAAAATTCACACTTCTCACAAGATGCACTCACACTCGGCTATATATATGGAATCATACATAAGATGAAGTATGACTAATAGCTCAATTGCCTAGTATGAATACGTGTGAAATCATATGCTTGGTAAGGGATCAAATCTCCACCTACGTTAGATATTTACTTGCATAAATTATTATGTCTTTAGTGGGTTGTAACTTGGCTCAGGTTTAGGGTGTGGATTATTTGGGAAAAAAATGGCTAAAGGCTAAAGACGATGATCTTGGCTTATTTGATTGATATAAAGTAATAAGAAAGTAATAAAAGAAGGTTTTCCCATACAATCTCAAGCTACAAGGGATATGAAAACTTAATGACTCGTTTATGGTAAGATTGTCAAGACCTTATTTCATTTTCAATAACTGCACCTCCTTCTTAACTCAAAGATATACGTAACTATCCTTTTTTAAGGGTTGTTCGGCTTGAAGCCTAAAAGCACCCAACAGATTTGGATGTCGAATTCTTGGATTCGGTTTGGTTTTTGCTGCATTTTCTTTCGTGAAACCAATTCTCCATAAGTTGGCAATTTTTCATATTATTTTTTCCTTTCTTGATCACATATTTTGAAATACCACAAAATGACAGAACTAGTTTTCTTCTTCCTTCTTTTCTTTTCCTTTTTTTTTGAATAAGCCAAAACATGTCTTTAACGAAAAAGGGTTTTGTTGAAGGCTTTTTTAGGTTTAGTGAGTGGTTTGGGTGATGGAAAACGAAAACATTTTAAGCTCGATGGGGCTAACTAAGGATAACGTTTGGGTAAAAATATTTAAAAATGGTAAAGGCTTGAATGTTGGGTTTTCCTAATTGCCTAAATCCTTTTTATGCAAGAAATACTTATAAGGTTTTGAAATGCATACCCAAAACAAGTTTTAATTCACACGTGACATAAGGCACCCTCAATATATCCATAATGAAAGCAAAAATGAATAAGTGCAAAGCTTGTTTAAGGCTAAAAAATAAGCTCACATAACGGATGAAATTGGGTATAAGTGTTTAATTTTACATGTTTGAATATTTTCACAAACTGATTTTGCTTTTTAGGATATCACAAAAAACATATTTAATATTATTTGGGTTTGCTTTATTTTCTTATTTATTTCTCGAAAACATATATTTATATTTTGTTTTATCAAAAATTGTTTCATGTTTCCTGTATTGTTGCCACAAACATTAAAACTAGAGTGACTTTTTGTAAAATATTTAATTATAACTTGGACCTATTTATTAGCAAAGTATCAAGCATGTATACCCTTCCAACACTTAAACTTCACCTTGTGCTCAATGTGATTCACAATAAATGTTAAGTAGAGAAAGGCAAACGAAAACTCTCCTAAAATGATGGGCCAAATGCGTGTGATCGTTTACTACAGCCACCTTGAATGAGCTCAAAAGAAACATCAGGATTAATCTAAAACATCATCAAATTATTTAAAACATAAAATTAAAGTCCTAAGCACACATAATAAAATAAAAATAAACAGATAGAAAGTAAGATAGAGCCATGTTTTGGTTACGGGTCCTTGGCTAGACCCTTCCCCACACTTAGTTTTTAATGAGATGGAGATTTATCACCTCTGAGAAAATCTTAGTTGGTACATCGATTTGGCCATTAACCGATGACCACTCACTTTGAAGCTTAGTCCCTCATTGTTTTCAACTTTGATAGCATTATGTTCATCGACTTCTTCTTTTTTATATAATTTTTTAAAAATTTATTTTTGAAGTAAAACAAAATAGTCAAAATTTGGATTGCCTTTCAAACTATCATGTGTCCCCGGCAACGACGCCAAAAACTTGATGTGAGTGAAAGGTATATATATTTTGATAAAGGTTTTTTCGCAAAGATTTAGTTTTAATTGGTTATTACTAATACTAAACTACATGCATAAAAGGGAAGTGGACCTGTCGTAAGGTAATATAGTGTTAGTAAGAACCGAATATCAATCCGTGGTCACACTAAGCCTACTAAACAAACCTCATAATTGACTATCAATTTTGATGTAGTAAATTATAAGTTAAACAAAATAACAGTAAAGATAGATAAAGATAGACTGAGACTTTTGGTGATTCTTTCAGTGAAGTAAGGTTGTTACCCTAATTTAGATTACACTTATGTAATTATGATGAATTTATGGTGTGGTTAAAACTATTGATTAAAGTAATTATGTTAATGTTTATAAATATGAGCTGGCGTGATTTCTCGTCTATCCACTTCGTAATGACTAGGACCATATCATGTTGAGATTTACTACTTAGGTCAAAGCCCTAGTAATATAGGTAAATCTTTTGTGATCTTTCGACATACGATTTCTGAAAACAAAACTTAATGTTAAAAAGAGAGTTGATCAGGTTCCTTTCTAAAATACCATTAATTTTAGAAAACCATAACAATTAATGTAGATTTCTTAGACTAATAAAAGGGAACCCGTAAATGATTAGAAAGTTAAGGTGATATGATTTCTAATAACCATTCCTACTTCATTAGCCATGGATTTATTATGAAGACCGGTTTCACGAATAAAAGTTGATCATACGTTTTTCAACTGTGTATGACATACATAATTACAAATCATAAATTTATAAGTTCCCGTTTAAATGTAGATGCTACCCATCAAAAGTTTTCCCAAGACCACCATAACATTAACATAATATAAATCATACCATTAGTTCATCACAAATTACATAAATTTTCACTAAATTAGCAAGAAAAATGAAGGTTATCTCATTATGAGCTTGAACATAACAACAAAGATAGAAGACAGTAATGAAATCATCAATAAATTAGAACAATCAAACCAGTGATTCACTATGGATGATGTTTAATGATCCCGAGATTCTTCTAAGTATTCAATGGACCTCCAAAACCTTCTAAGGACCTACAAAGGTTGGGTTCCCGAGAGGGAACGCCAGCACTTCACCTCCCAAAAGCTGCTCTCAAATTTGCAAATGAAGTCCTATTTATATGTTTTTTAAAGTGTTTAAGCATGGCCCCGTGCCTAAAAGGCACAGCTCCGTGTTAGTACAATGCTTACGTAAGTTGGTCGGCTCATACGTTCAGTAGTTGTCAGGGCACGCCCCCGTGCCTCAAGAGGCACGGCCCTGTGTTTGGGGTAGTCACACCCCCATGCCTCATGAGGCACACCCCCGTGACTACTTTTTAGGAATAGTACTTTTTGTCCTATCGGATGTCCAGTCATAGGGGTGTTCTAATTTAAGCACGGGGGCGTGTTTTAGGCTGGTCATGGGGGCGTGGTTAGTAAGGCACGACTCCATGTTTGAATTTCAGATATTGTTTTCTTCAACTTTCTCTTTATTTAAGCTCATTCTATTCATCTTGGTCTTTTCCAAGCCTAAAAACATAATATGAATTATTTAAGTATCAAATCATTATTTTAAGTAAGAGTTTATAAGATAATTGATGTGCAATTGATGTGTTTTATATGTATAATTTGAAGCACATCAACTGCTGAAGAGATTCTTGAATAAGAAAGGCTGGAAAAGCGAAAAAGGAAAGGTAGACTCAACACCATGAAATTACTGGCGGCAAGCAGCAAGGCAGCAGTAGCAGCTCAAGAGTCTATCAACAACAAAAGAAGAGTGGAGGTAATAGACAGGCCATCAATCTAGGAGTGGATACTGAGGAAATGCTCCTACTCCTACTTGATGAGTTTTTAAAACTCGAGAAAGTAACCCTGCTGTAAAAGGAGAAGGAGGAAGCAACAATATTGGCTGAAGAAGAAGAAAAGAGGAGAATGAAAAAAGAAGCTGAACAAAGGAAGAGGTTGTAGATGATATCCTTCCTATGCTCAAGAGGCTATTCTCAGGAGGAGCTGACTCCTCATGAAAATGAGATGATCTTGTTCCTTTTTAATAAAGAACAAGATCAGATCAACAAGAAGAGGAAGAAAGATGCTGGAGAGAAGTTGAATGAGAAGAAGAAGAAGAAGGAAAAGGCCCAACTTATGGCTTCGAAGAAGGTGGGAGACAAGCCTAAATGAAGGCTTATCTCAAGGCGCACGGCTTCATAGGCAGGGAAGTAGGTCTATGTCTGAGATGACCCTACAACGACATGTCAGTGATATCAAAGCTGACATTCGCTTAGGAATAAGGAAGGATGTATATCAAACTCAAGGTGTACAGAGGATGGTACGCAAACCAACACCTAAACTACAACCAACAACACTTGAGCCTACACCTCCTCCCTTCCCTATCAAAACTGAACCCACCACTGAACCTTACACTCGTAAATCTATACCATCAGCCTTAACACCACCCTCATCCATTACCTCTCAACAAAGCACCACCACTACTCAGCCTAAAGCCCAAAACACAACCAAAACCCTATCATTACCCAACCCATACTCTGAACCATCTAAGCCTCTGACCTTTCAGGAATTCAATGAGATCAAAAGGAAACTCATTAACAACACAACCCTGAGCGACATCTTTGGAAAGAAGAGTCAATAAAACTGAGATACATTGATGGCTCTTCCTGTTCCCTCATAAGAGATGCATTCCTAGATTTTTCCAGAGGAACACTGGACCAAGCTCTTTAACTCTTAGGTACAAACTTTGACTCCCTCAAGGAAGAAGAGAAGAAGCTGAGAAGAAGACTTGTGACTTTACTGGACACAAGGAAAGGGGACAAACTTCCAAACATGGCCCTCACTCCTAGAAAGAAGATTTTCCAATGGAGGTTTAATGAACCTTCTCACAACTTTGTTGTGGAAAGAGAGAATGGTGAAATCAACAGACTTGACACACCGTCTCTGCTACACTCAAGCAGATTCAACATTATTGAGTTAGCAGAGAAGCCATTCTCCAATCCCTTAAACTCCCAAGTAACTGCTCATATTAGAAATCACCTAAGCAGCCTTCAACTTTCCAAGCTAACCAAGAAAGCAATAATTGAAGAGGAGTTAAAGCTGAGAAAGGAAGAATAAGAGGGTGCCTTTACTAAAGGAAGTTCATTCCTTCAAATGGTTAAAGGGCCTGCTTCAGATTCCATAGTTAGACGGGAATATGACTACACTTCCCATCAACTAACTCTCTTCAGAGGTCCATAACAATGGGTCCATAATACTACTTTAGGAAAGAATAAGGGAACTGATAAATACCTCCTTTCCATGGTGTTAAAAGTTTAGAGAAGAAGAAGGGAGTGAAGTTTTGGTAGCATCAGCCTACAGGGAGTTTGTTGGATCAGATGAGGCTGGTGCAACCAAAACTACACTTAGAAGATTTTGAGTGCAACTGAATAAAGTCTTCCGAAGACGAAGATGCACTTCCAAAGCAATGTTGAAGATCTTCTGCAGCTTAAAGGATGAAGAACTACCGAAGAAAGAACTTAGTCTTCCGAGACTAAGTAGTTTTCCTTCCAAAGTAAAACACTTAAAAGATTCAAGACAAAATCTTCCGAATGACAAAGTCATGAAGATTCGCAGAAGTCTCGAAAGAAGTTATCTCTTCCAAAGTATAAATGGTTCCGGAAGAACTTATTCTTTCGAAGCCATTTAACCTTCAGAACAACTAACTATGGACCAGTGGATATAAGTATTGTCTGATTGACACATGCTGTCAACTCTGATATGTTGTATGGCGTTTTCCCACGCCCATGTAGTTGACCATACATTATTCCACTATTCACCTTTTATCAGTTAGTACAGTTACCAACTTTAGTTGGTGACAAAAGGTAAGTCATGGACATGTCAAGACTACCTAATCTAGGAAAGTATTTTATCTTAGATACCTTACTTCTAGTAATGTAATATTTGTTTAGATGTAAGTTCCAGCTGGTTTTCTAAGTATTACTGGCTATAGATAGTAGTATATATAGTTTCTAAATGTAACTCATTTAGACATGCTCTGGTAAGAGTCTTGTAACACTGAGTTGAGAAATAATATATACAAGTATCTTGAAAAACCATTTCTTATGTTCATTAACTTAGTATATTATCATCAACTTAGTTGGAGATTTTACATCATCAAATGAGTGAGACTTAGTGAGTTTGTGAGGAAAATATTATGTTGAGAGACAAACACCAATCCTGCATGTGGTGGCCTTGATTAGTTCTGAAACCGTTTCCCTGAGATGAAAATGGATTAACAACAACAACGCTCCAGCTGCCCGTGGTCGAGCCTTTGCTTTAGGACCACCCGATGCCCATTTGGATCTTACTGTCATCACGGATATGTTCCTTCTACATTCCTTCTAAAAAATCACTTTGCTTCTGTTTTGCTCGAAACTAGTGCATATAGAAGTTTTGTCTCCGCCGACTTTCAATCCAGGCTTAATTTGAAACCTGCTAAGTTAGATACTACTTACACTATTAAGTTAGCTAATGGAAAACTAATCCATGCTCATACCATTGACGACCATTTGTTCAATATTAATCAAATCCCTGTGACACTTGGTAGCTTTGATGTGGTTGTTGGAATGGATTGGCTATCCAACAACCATGCTGATATCATTTGTGCTGAGAAACTAGTTCTCATTACCCTACCCTAAACCAATCACCGTAGTTTCACAAGATCTAATAGGATACTTACTGATATACTTTCTTCACAGGCGGTACAAACCCTAGGGTTTCCAAATCAGAAACTCCATCTCAGTCAAGGTCGATGATGATAACCAACCGTCAGCCAAAGAAGATGATAACCAGATCCACAGTTATCAGAGCCTTTGCGGCTCTGATACCATGTCACAAAATGTAAATCGAATCTCATTATTAAACCCAAAACAATTGTGAAACAAAAATTTTTGGACAACAAATGTAACGGCAAAAAACTAACAAGAACTAGATCACCAACAAGATGACCCAGACTTAAGAATCAATAGAACAAAATTAGAAAACAGGAAGTTCACAAATGTGATGAACCCTAGAACAAGAAAAGTCTAGAACAAGGGTTTTCCAGAGAGAGAATCAAAGTGAATGAATTTGTCGATTATAAGATCTGAGACTCTCTCCTAATATTTTAAATAACCCGTTGTAGATAGGGCGCACTATCCATCAACCCACAACCCGTATGTTTCTCAGAGAGTAAATGAGTCCTTGTCTGGGCAGAGAACTCCTTATATCAACCCTAACAACACTTTATCCCTGCTCCTCTACAGCCTACGATCCACAACGACTCTTTAGCCCAACTATTCTATATCCCGCGAACAAACAACCCAAAACTGTGAACAAACCAAGAACAAGCAAGTAAAATAAATACAACCAAAGACATATTGAATTATATTTTTAACAATAGTGTTTTATTATCGTTAAGATGATATTGATTATATATGTTTAAGGATAGTATATGTTAAAAGTATGACATAATGTAGTTGTTTAAAATAGATGCTCGGTATGTGTTCCCTGAAGGTATACATAAACTTGGATTCCTTGAGTGGTACTGATAGTGTTATGTGTATGAGTTAGAATCTTATATTTGATGTCAAGAAACACCATCGAACACAATCGTGTATGAATGTTCATTGACACTATGAACCTTACTAATGTAAGCAAACAACGAATTATATAAAAGTGCTAAAGTCAAAAATAACATATGTCACTCATCTAAATTCTTACATATATGTGTTGATTTCATGATTAATGATGTTACAATTTGTATGATTTAGTTAATTTGAGTATGTTTTTAGATGATGCAGAATGGTCACTTTTTATTCACTGATACAAGGTTTGAGTCACAAATAAAAACTACCTTGAACTGAACTAGTATGCTTAATGGTGTAAGAAATTGGCACTTGACACTCTAGATTATTTGAAGAAGAAATTGATTTTGATTTGGTGAAAATGCATAATCATATCATTTGTTCTTCGATTATGTTTAAATCAACCAATTAAAATTTGCTTGTATTAATAGTTTTCTTCTATTCAACCTATGGGGAAAAATCTTTTAGGCTATTAAATCACTGATATTGTAGGCTCTACAAAGCTTTGCAGGATCATTCTTGGGTACATTAAATCATGAGAGTTATGATATTAAAATTTCATGAAATAACTAGCTTTTTCTATTAAAGTGTACCCATACATGGTCTGTGGATCTTTAGTACGATTTTTTATAACCTAAAAATCTATGATTTGTGGATCGTTAGTAAGATTTTTTTTATAACCTAAAAAATCTATGATTTCTGAATCTTTAGAACGATTTTTTTTCTTTATATCTACTCTAGCTCAGTAGAAACTATCTGAGGTTTGAGTTCATCACACGGGAGAGAATAATTTGATTTCTCTTGGTTCTTATTTTTACAAGCTTATTGATTATGATTTACGAGATCATTAATGGTTTAAAGTTAATAATATCAAGTTAGTAACAATTTGTTAATGACAAGGTTTGAACTCTGTAGCTTCAAAAAAGTCAAAACATCTCACCTTCCTCTTGAACCACTACGCCAATAGATCATTGGTTGTTTTTTATGAGAGTGCGAGACTTGATTATGATCTATTATGTTCTTTGTTGTACGAGTTAGATTTGATGGAACATGTTTTAGATACGTTCACAAATTGTTACATGTTTGATAATTTGTTTTACTTAATTTTGTTTTGTTTAACTTAAACTAATGCCCTTTTCCATCAAAACATTATGCTCACTTAAACTAAGGGGAAAAACTCATTTTCTATGTCGACAAGTTTCAATAAAGTCTAGAAATATGTTATGAATCGTTAAATAATACACGGAAAGTTATGCATATTAAAACATATGAGTTTTCTTTACACTATTTGTCAAAAGAAGATTGCTTGACGTGAACAAAACTAAAAACACATGTTTCTTCTTATTGTTTGTTAGTGCCATTTAAAACCAACCTTCATACGTTATGCCCGATCAATCAACTTCCACCATCTAAGAACGAGTGGATGCATATTCATAAAACTCAAGATCCTGATGCTATGAGCACTTTAACAATGCCCATCAATTTTGGATCCACTACAAAGAGAGCATTAAATTTTGTGAATACGTGACCACTATGTCACATTCAAGAACAAAAATTTAAAATAAAATAAAGAAGACACCTTTTAAAGTTCATTGTTCGGAAGAGGATTGATCTATTTCTTTGGTTTATGTTTCTCATTTTTTTTTTATTTTTATTTCAAATAATCAATAATTTGGGTTTTTTACTATGGAACCATCAACATTCTATTTTCAAAGATAGTTTTGCGATATGTTTCTATATCGAAAATGTACTTTGTGAATTAACTTTTACTTTTGGAAAAATTTTCAGTTGTGGGGGTTATTTTATACAGTTAATAGTTTTTTGTATTGGTAAAATGACATTAGTGGGGAAAATAAGATATGACTTATAAAAGTTGGTTATCTTAATGATAATGGAAATAAGATATGAATCGGTAGTATCCATGACACGTAATAATACATAATCGATTTTATAAACCCGTGAGAAATGCATTTGTGCGTCATGTGTGACATATATAAAATTATTTAAGTGTCATATGTTTTACTCGATTATTTTATAAAGTTAATTTTTTATAAAGTCACTAATAGTATTAATTATTTTACAACATAGATAAGAGTCATTAACTAAGCCCTGAATAAACCTTTTACTGTGGATAATATTTTATAAAGAAACGCTTGAGTACAATAATTACAACGATTCGTGTCGATATATAAAATAATATATTAAAATAACGCAGTATCACATGCATATGTCTTAGTTCATAAAAAATGATCCTGTATCTTCATATCAACTACGTGTCCCACAATATTAAGGTTATATTTATTGACATTGGTAAACAAGTAAATAAAATATTTTTAGATTAATTAAAAATAAATAAACGAGGAAATATTTAATAAAAATTCAAAAACTGAACCTCTTCTTATAATATCTACTAATAGAACAAAATTATAATTTTAGTCGCATTTTAAGATGCTATAGTATTTAACTTTTCTGTAAATTTTTCTATAATATTAAATTTATCCTCTAAGCAAAATGTATAAGTTATCTAAGCTATTAAGTCTTCATTGATGGTTTAAAATTTCACTAATATTGTAAACTTTAATCAATTTTATTAATATTAACAACAATGATTTATAAATTATTATATAATTGTTATTTATATAGATTATTATTTATGAAATTTGTAACAAGATCATGTTTTAATGTAAAAAGATTAAAAAAAAGGTCTAACATTAAGAAACATCTTTTTTTGACTTATATATTTTAAAAAATATATTAATAAATCTCAAACATTGATATGAGAAAAGAATAGTTTTAGTAATATACATTTGAAGAAGCTATGTACAAATACACTAAGCATTCGTTAAACTCAAAGGTTGATGGGTGATCCACATTGAGTTCCATGTGTACACGTTTCGCATCCACTTTGACAAAAAGATGGAAGAGAGAGATTGTGGTTCTGATCACGAAGCGATAATGTCCAGTGATGAAATCAGAAATTATTTCTGAGAGGGTCATTTTCTTGTGATTAGGTTTTTAACAAAACGACATAAAAATTTCTGCGTCATCTACTCGGGTCGGGTCGGGTCAAGTATACTATTCTAATTTCATCTTTTTTATTAGGGTGAAAAGATTACACATAACTTTTATGAGTGTTCCAAATATTAATCCTAACCCATAACTTATAGAAATCTAATAATACGAATACCTAGATTATTAGAAAACTAACATGTATTAGGAATCGGTGATTCACAATAATGACTATCGCATATGTGCTTTACAACAATTTGATATTATGTGGAGCCAATCCCATGTGAATGTATGTTTAATTATTGTTCATGATTCTTACTACATGATTGATTTGTATAATATTGCTTTCATGGTAAATAGTAGTGTTTATTAAAAAAAACCCTAAAATCATTTGTTTATGTTTTTATAACAAGTCCACAATCAAACCCTCCCAAATCCTTTAAAATTCAAGGTTACACAAGAACTAAAATCACTAAATCTAGCATACAAATTTTATGAATTATAATAAATTAATAACCATAAAATTAGAGCTTGAACACAATCTATGGTTTCAATCCCCTATATAGGGAGGGGAGGGTTCAAAAGAGAACTCCCTTTTTTGTGGCAACCTTAAAAATCAATGTAAGACACAAGTTTTTAATGTCAAATTATAAATAATAATAACATAATAAAAAATTGTGAACAAAAAATACCCTAAAAATAAAAATACAAAAATATTTTTCTTTTTCAAAAAAAAAATTAAGCAAATTTATACAAAGAATAAAAAAACTTGTTTTTTATGAAATTAAGTTTATACATGTGTAATACTGGATTTACAAATGTGTAAAAGCGGATTTATACATATGTAAGTAACGGGTGGATTATTTAAAAAAAACTATATCCATATGGTAAGCGTTGTAAAGATAAAAAAAGTAATTCTCAAGATAACCACGCTTGTATAAATGTGTGAAAATGGTATGTGATTTTCATGTGATGTTAAATATGTGGCTTATATTAGTTGCAAGAAATCTCTTAAAAGTGATGCTTGTCAAGATAACCCTACCTATATATGTATATATATATATATATATATATATATATATATATATATATATATATATATAT
>BJCO01792556.1:0-16985 GCA_018326465.1 Flaveria floridana | reverse complement strand
TCATTTCCAAGTAGTAGGATGTTATCGACATACAATACTAGGAAAGTGATGATGCTCCCACTAGCTTTCTTATACACACATGCTTCATCAGCATTTTTGATGAATCCCAATTTGATTACCTCTTCATTAAAATGGTGATTCCAACTTCTTGATGCTTGCTTCAATCCATAGATTGATTTCTTTAACTTGTATACTTTTTTAGGATGTTTTGGATCGACAAAACCTTCAGGTTGAATCATATAGACATCTTCCTTAAGATATTCGTTTAGAAAAGCGGTTTTGACATCCATTTGCCAAATCTCATAATCATAATGAGCAGTGTGGCAAATAATATCCTAATAGACTTTAGCAATGCAACCGGCGAGAAGGTCTCATCATAATCAACCCCTTGAGTTTGAGTGAAACCTTTTGCTACAAGTCTAGTTTTATAAGTATCCAAGTTTCCATGCATATCAGTTTTCTTCTTGAAAACCCACTTACTTCCAACCACTTTGGAGTTAAGAGGTTACAACCAAGTCCCATACTTGGTTGTCATACATGGATTGCATCTCAACGTTCATGGCTTCAAGCCATTTGTCACAATCCAAATTGGACATTACATCACGGTATGTCGTTGGTTCATCGGAATCTACCACATAGCATCCATTTATGAAAAATCCGTATCTTTCAGGTGGATTACTAGTTCCACCAGATCCGCGAACGTCTTGTGTGTATTGATCAACCATTTGATCATTCTTAACTTCCTCATGTTGAGTGCTAGTGTCAACCAAACGTGTATTGGGTTGTGGGTCTTGATCCTCCTCAAGATCCACTGTACTACTGCTAGCTCCTTCCATAAGGAACATAGCTTCTAAGAACTCAACCTTCTTGGCAACAAACTCCTTTTGTTCCATTGGATCATATAAACAATAACCCATAGAATCTCTAGGATATCCAATAAAGATATACTTAGTGGAACGGCTTTCTATCTTGTTTGAGGTGGGAGTCTTAACATAAGCCTCACATCTCCACACCGTTAAATATGATAGAGATGGATTCCATGCCATATTTTGAATGGTGACCCTTCAACTTTCTTGGTTAGGGCCATATTCAAAATACGGGCCGTAGAGAGCAAAGCGAAACCCCAAAATGATTGAGGCAATGAGCTTCTAGCCATCATAGATCGAACCATATCCAATAGAGTTCGATTTCTCCTCTTGGACACACCATTGTGTTGTGGTGTTCCAGGCGGAGACAGTTGTGAGACAATCCCACCACTTCTAAGATGATCTCTAAAAGCATCACTTAGGTATTCACCTCCTCTATCGGTGCGTAGAATTTTGATTGACTTGTTGAGTTGATTTTCAACTTCATTCTGGAAGGTTTTGAACATTTCAAAAGCTTCATCTTTGTGTATTAACAAGTACACATACCCATATCGACTATAGTCATCGGTAAAGATAATGAAGTATCTTTCATTGTACCTAGTCATTGGCTTAAAAGGACCACATACATCCGAATGTATGATACCTAATAATTCTTTTGCCCTTTCGGTTTTGCCACTAAAAGGTGCCTTAGTCATCCGAATGTGCTATGAATCATATTCACTTGCTTTTAAAAAGACCGTTCTTTTGAAGTGGTTGTATGTGCTTCTTGTTTATATGACCAAGACGGCAATGCCAAAGATAGGTGTCACTCAAATCCAATTTGAGCTTCTTGGTGGTGGTTTGGTACAACGAGCTATCATATAATGTATTTTCAATAACCAATTCATAAATACCATTAATAGGAATAGCTCTAAAGTAAAAGATGTTATTTAAAGAAACATGAATTTCATTTTTGATAAATGTCAAAACATAACCATATTGTCTTAATTGGGCAACTGAAATAATGTTCCTAGTCAAAATAGGAGCGTACAAAACGTGGTTCAAAATTGCTTCCAAACCATTTGGAAGCTTCAAGATGTAGTCCCCTCGGTCTTCAACTTGAACTTTCTCCCTATTCCCCATATAGAGGGTAACATCTCCTTTCTTGAAGTCCTTACTTCTTTTGAACCCCAGCAACAAATTGCAAATATGAGTTCCACATACGGTATCTAATACCCATGTGTTAGAGGATATTAAATTGAGATTAATATGAATCATGAAACCCAAATCCCTCTTAGCTTGCAGCTCTTTGAGATGGACAGGACAATTTCTTGCCCAATGTCCAATCTCCCCACACTTAAAGCATGTGTCGTTTGAAGCAACCTTTTGCTTCTTCTGTGCTGGTTTTGGCGGTAGCGCTTTTACCACTCCCTTTCCCTTTCCCCTAACGTACCCTTTACCCTTGGCAACACTTGCCTTGGATGCAGGGTGAGGCCTCTTCTTGTTCCCACCATCATTGATGGTGAGAATGGGTAAAACCTTTTTACCCATGGCCGCCTCGGTTGTTTTGAGCATAGAGTAAAGCTCATTTATGTTCTTGTCCCACCAGTTCATGTTATAATTCATAACAAAGTTGTCAAACCTTTTTGACAAAGAGTTGAGGATCAAATCCGTAGCCAACTCTTTCGAGACGGGACAATTCAGCCTTTCAAGGTGGTCAATATGGCTTTTCATCTTAAGTACATAAGATGAGACCGATTAGGTGTCATCCATATGACATGCATGAAGTGCTTGAACTGTTTCGAAGCGCTCTACCCTTGCTTGTTGTTAGAATGTTTCCTTCAACTGGGTAATCCAGAGTCATACTTGCCAACATAAGGCAAGACACTTGGACCGAGTCCTCAGTGTCTTTTACCCAATTATTATAGGCCTCCTCATCTTCCTCATTGGGTTGATCGAGAATCTGATCGTCTAAAACATACGACCGTTTCTCTTGCTTCAGAACAATTCTCCAGTTTCGAAACCAGTCGATAAAGTTGTTATGGTTTAGACACTCCTTTTGGAGAATGGTTCTTAGTGATGGAGTATGAGCGGATGGGATATCATTGTTTTCATTGTTGGTGGTGGCCATCTAGAAAATTGTAAGAAAGTCCAATTTTAGTATTTTTGATATTGTCGTATTTTAGTTATTAATACTCTTTTATGTGTCATACACAAATTAAAATTCTAGAACCCAATGTTACATTTACATAGTGGTTAGGTGACCTTTGTCCTATTATTTAAATTAACAAGGTAGTCAACGTTTTGACAATTGCAACCCTTTGCAACTTCTAGAGTATGGGATCGACTTAAACATCATATGTGTGGTCGGCATGTTTATCCCATCAACACCTTTTGTAAACCATATTGTAGGTGATCCATTTAACATGGTTTGCAAATCAAGCCATCCTACTTACACACACGTGTGAGTTTACCAATACAGGTAGTTAGGTGACCTTTATCCCACAAATATGGTATTCCCACCTCAAATCACAAGTTCCCTCAAAATGGTTAGGTGACCTTTATCCCATTAAGAGTTTGTAAGTGACTCAAGTGTTGTACAAAAGGACGGTGTTAAACTTGTTTTTAAAAGGAATTTTTTTAGTTTTCATAATTCTAGTTTAGAAAACTCTATGTATCTTGTATTTGTATGCTTTCAAAAACATGGTACCCTATGGTTCCTTTTTAATAAAACCCTTTTATTAAAATCATTAATCCTTTTAATAACCTTTTATTAATCACTTAATGTTAAAGAACCATTAATTTTCAGCTTGTTATGTTTGTTAATAAGTTTGTTATGCATATCCTTATATCAAACAACAACCATAAAACAAACAACCAAACAAGCACAACCATACAATCACAAGTGCATAACCATAGCCACTAAGTTAACTACACTTGTTTGCCATCACAAGTGTTGTCATTAGGTCTTTCCTAAGGGTTAACAATGACACATCAAAATGTGTCGATGAACTCCCACTTGAATCAACATCCAAATGCTTCAAGTGTCCATGTCTTTTGTGTCCTTCCTTTGTATCTTTCTTTGGGTCTCCAACTTGTGCATCTTCTTTTACAAAAATTATATCCTAATATAATTTTTATAATAAAAGAAATGCACCCAATCTATTTATTACATAACCAAAGAATAAATAAATTACAACCCAAAGATACAAACATAAAAAAATATTATTACAACCCTTTTAAAGAATAAAACCAAACATGACAAAACATTCAACCAAATCCAAAACACACTTGGTCAAGATTATGTTATGCACCAAAACATGTATCCAAATACAAGATTCAAGAACAAAATGAACTCCCTTTTTAACCCTTAAAATTTCAGCCAACATAAACTAAAATTTTAGGGTTTTTGTCTAAACAAAATAATCAACCATTTGACATCAATCTTTCAAGATTTATTCTAAAGCATGTAAAATAAAACTTGAAAGACAAGGGATTCATATATCCATAACAAATCAGCCCCTAATGGGTTGAAAAAGTCCAACAAAACTAACTTTTCTTGGACTTTTGAAGCAAGTTTTCCACATAACCGGCTCTACATGCCATTGTCGGGTTTGTTGCATGTTTATCAAAGTTTGTTTAACCATTTAAACAAAAACGCAGTGGATATATAGACATATAAAACATGTTTTAGTTGCTGAAAATAAACCATTTATTAACCAACATAACAAACCCAAGAACAAGGATCAAATATATGTGAAAAGAAATGCTATAAAAACATAAACAACCATAAGGTGTTCTTAGAATACAACCTTTCTAAGAACAAGAAGATGTGAGATGGAAATCGATGGAGAAGATGATGATGTTCTTGAATGGGTGCCTCCAAAGACGAATATCTCAAGCAAGTATACCCATAACTTCTTGCAAACACCCAACTAGTTAGGAAGTTGAACACCAAACTCTTGTTCTTATACTTTCTTCCAAAACCAAAAATTTCAGCCAAGAACTCTTCCAAATTCGAAAATTTCAGCCAAGAAAAGAAGAGAGAGTTTTGCTTTGTGTGTGAGAGAGAGTGTGTATGGAGTGGAGTGTGAATTGGTTTAAGTCTTGTATTAAAACAAGGCAAAAGAATCCCAAGGAAAGCATGCAAGGGGGCGGCCGATTTTTGGTTCAAAATGGGTTCCCACCCATTTTAATTTTATAATACTTTCACACTCTTTAACTCATAAGTTTATAAAATTAAACCCCATTTTAATTTTATAACTTGAACACACTTTTATTTGTTATTATTTAACCTACTTAAATAATAATACAAATAATTTCTCATGAACAAATTATCCATATAATTTGTTCTATTTCAAATGCAATAATTTAGAAATCCCATTTTCTAAATTGGTCTCAATATTTATTTGTTTGATCATATCAACAAATAAATATTTATTGGTGTTTGTTTACCTTGTTATTGGGTATGACCCGACTTGGATCATAACGTACTAAGCACATCAATCTTGTATGTGTCTTAGGCATATAAGATCCAAAAATTTACACAATCATTAATTCGATATCTGTGAACCGCTTGTTTATATTACTTTAGGAAACCCAAGTGCAGTGCCTGCCTACCATGGACTAGTGGCATAAGAGGTAGGGTCCGTACTAAGATCCTGTGGGGTCGTCCATGGCAGGTGACAGGTTTTATGAGAACCAATTTGTTCATACACTATCTGAGTATGAATACATGTTTTAGGCTTAGTCTTATCTCCACTTATTTCGAAGAGGCACAAGCCGAGCTAAGTGAAGGGTTGATTGTGTAACATCAACAGTTGTAATAAAAAGGTGTTTAAAACTAACCTTTGAAAATATACAAAATTATATTTTAAACAATCTAAAAAAATATTATACGCAATTATATTTTGAAACTTAAACTTGAAACTCACCAACTTTTTAGTTGACCCAAATTTCTTATAAACTCAAAACTCACCAACATGGACGCCCTTCAGATGACGGGAGCTTTCGGAAGCCCATCCTAGATTTTTCCTTAGTCTAAAAACACTTTATTTTTAAGACTATTTATGTTATAATTTTCTCAAAACATTTGTTTTAGTTTGGTTGAACCACATATGTAGTCCCCTGTAGATAAAACAAGATTAACAATTTTTTAATATGTAATTATGTAATGTCATGCTTGTTTCTTTTAATCATTGGTTATTTGAAGTAAGTTTCTACTGATTCGTTGATTATCAGTCATTATTCATTACCTGCCCTGACCGGGGTGTGACATAATGTGCTTAAATCGACAAGAGTTCGACATTAATATTATAAGTATGGAAGCCAGGAGCATTATTAAAATGCATGTTTGATATTAAATAGGGCTCAAGGTCAAATGTTCAATCAAAATCAAAAGAACAACAACCAAATTATCATATGCAATTGGTCAAAACCTAAGGAAATGTAATAATAGAAAGCTTGTTCATAGAAAGGCATTCGTGATTGGTGTCAATGATGCCCGACAAGACCCAGACGTAGTGAAGTTGACCATTGTAACTTAGATGGACTTGGATCAAGTTATGTGGATAAGTATTATGAAATGGGCTAATGGTAGTATTGTAAATATCAGGAAGATAATTTGGGACTGTACTGTGCTATTAGAGAATGATGCCTTTAAAATAGACTTAGGAGACCTTGAGCTCCTATAGGCTCGAGCTCGGCTCGTGATAACTTTGGAGAGCTTGAGCTCGAGATCACCTTACTTTTTCAAGCTCGTCTATTTACTTAAATATTATTTTGAATATTTTTATATTTAATTTTTATATATGTATTATAGTTATATATTTTATATATAACATTATACATTTAATTTAATTGTTTTTATCATATCTTTATATATAACAATTGTTTTTTATATAATATATTTAATAAGTTAAATAAAAATATATAAATAAAAAATTAATTTAGGCTCTCGAGCGGGCTCGAGCTCGATACGTGAAGCTCGGGCTTGATAATTTAATGAGCTTTTTTTAAGCTCAGCTCAGGCCCGATAAAACTCAGCTCGATTCGAATTCTTTGTCGATCCGATCTCGAGTAGCTCGAGAGTGGATCAGCTTGTTTGCACCCTTACTATTTACCACATTTTTGTGCTTTATATGGTTATGATCTTCCCCTTTATTTACCTTATGCTCCTAATGAATCGATTGAACACTCTATTGATTTGACCATGCCAATTTGTGAAGCTACCATTTAGCTCCTTCATCGATCTTTGTTATAACCCCATAATCATATGAAACAACAGCTGGATAAGATCATTCTGAATGTTTCTTTGTAGTTGGTGACTATGTTTTCCTTCGTTTGCAACCATGTATGCAAAATTCAGTTGTTTTCACATTCCAAGCTTACTACCAAATACATTTGTTGGATCATATGAGGCTGGTGCAACCAAAACAACACTTAGAAGAATTTTGAAGTTTAATTGAAGAAGTCTTCCGAAGCTAAAGCAACCCTTTCGAAGACAAGTTGAAGATCATCCAAAGCTTAAAGTATGAAAAGCTTCTGAAGGAAAACTAAGTCTTCCGAGATTAACTAGTTTTCCTTCTGAAGTATATGAAGAACTTCCAAAGATAGAACTAAGTCTTCCGAAGACTAAGTAGTTCTTCTTCTGAAGTATTCACACTTAAAAGATCCAAGACAAAGCCTTCCGAAGAATGAAGCCATGGAGACCTGAAGAAGACTCGAAAGAAGTTGATTCTTTTGAAGGATCAATGGTCTTAGAAGAACTTATTCTTCCGAAGCCATTTACCTTCGAAAGAACCAACATGAACAAGTGTACAAAAGTATGGGTTGTCTAACATCCACTGCCAACTCTGATTTACTGCATGGCGCTTTCCCAAACCAATATAGTTGACCATACTTTATTCCATTGTTCACCTTTATCAATTAGTAAAGTTGAATCTTTAGTTGGTAACAAAAGGTAAGTCATGGACCTATCATAATTACATAATCTAGGATAGTGTTTTATCTTAGATACTTTACTTCTAGCAATGTAGTAGTTGTTTAGTTGTAAATTCTAGCTGCTCATCTAAGTATAACTGACTATAGATAGTAGTATATATAATTTCTCATTTTAACTCATTAAACTATGCTTGTAACAGTCTTGTAACACTGACTTGAGAAGTAATATATACAAGTATATTGAATACCATTCTTGTGTTCATTAACTTATTATATTATTATCAACGTAGTTTCGGATTTTGCTTCATCAACCGAGTGAGACTTAGTGACTTTGTGAGATAAATCTTGTGTTGAGAGACTAATACCAATATTGGAATTAGTATCAGAGCTTCTTAGGATCTTGATTGTAAGACCTAACCATCCCAAATCATCCTTGTTCTTCACCCTTACTCACTTCACTTAAAATGGCTCTCAACTAGAAATTTTTTGAGTCTGAGATGGGAACCATGACCAAGGCCCCTATTATCACTCCTAACAACTTTAGAGCCTGGTGTCAACGTATTGAAGGTTTCATCAAGTATCAAGATAGCCGAATGTGAAGATCAGTCACTCATGGTCCCTACCAGCCAAAGGTTGCATCTCCAACTGGGTGCTATGATGGAGAAAGCTATTAAAGACTACTCAGATGAAGACTTCAAAAAGATGGACAATGATTTCAAAGCCATGAATGTATTACTTAGAGCCATACCATACTCCATAATGGTAGGCTTTGAACAATGCAAGTCAGCCAAAGAACTCTTTGATGCTTTGACATTGATGCACTCTGGTTCCTCAGAATCCAAAGAGTACAAGAAAGATGTACTGAAGCAGAAGTTTGAAAACTTCACTTATATTGTTGGTGAGACCTTGACCCAATAATACTTAAGGTACATGATTTTAATCGCATCTCTTTAGACTATGGGAGTGACTTTTGAGAAAAGAGACATAGTAAGAAAATTCATGAGTGCACTTCCTCATGAATGGACTTTCTATTGTGTCTCTATCAAGAGAACTGAGAATCTAAAGACTCTCATAAACACTGAACTATATGGAATCTTTGATGGATACCATATGGTGATGGAGACTTAGAAGGGCCATGAGGTGAACAGAAGCTAAAACCTTCCAGTTAGCAATTCTCTACATGTTGCTGAAGGATCAAGAACTCCTCAGCCCTAGATGTACCTGAACTATATAACCAACATCCATCATAGTCCTATAGGTCTTAGATCATAATTCCTGAGACACCCAGGTTTCATCAAGCTCAATAAAATCCTTTCTAGGATAGTTGTGCTTTCATTTAAGGAAATGAGCACTCTGGAGATTTTCAGTTCTGTTTTGATGATCTCGACTGTCTTATCCCAGATGATGTCGAATATGTGGACATTGTCTAACAGATGGCTTTTTTAACCTACAGAGCAAAGAAAGATCTTTAAGAGAACTGGAAGGCAATTCCCTCAAAACCCAACCTACAACAAATTTGGGTTTGATAAGTCAAAAGCCAAGTGTTACAACTGTAACCAACTTAGTCATTTTGCAAGGGAATGCAAGGCTCCCAGATCTAATCTTGGAGCAACTCAAGCCTCCCAACATCCTACGACCCTAAAGGATGTAACCAAGCCAACTCAGCAAAAACTACAGTTGTTGCTCAAGAGGTCAATTGGAACTTCATGGGGGCAAGATGTCACCCTTGCTCAAACTCTCATGGTTGGAACTGAAGATACCAAGGTATATGAACAACTCTGTACCCTAGCCTGTATAGCTAAGGTTAAAATGTATCAGGACTACAACGTGGAAACTAAATCTAATATTGAGTCCTTAAATATATTAAAATATGATTTTAAGAGAGCATAATCTGACTATAAATTCAAAGTGGAAGAGTTAGAGAAAACTGTATCCTCTTTAAAACATGAACACTCAAACCATAAGGCTCAAATAAAACATTTAGTCTCCAAGTTGATTGAGACTCAAGCCCAGCTAGTAATGGCTGAGGCTAAAGCAAAGAAATATGCTATTCAAGAGCATAACTTCAACACCATCATCCATCATCCTCCCATTCAAAGGTGCGTTATCAAAACAAAAGTGGGTTGGGAACTAATAAAGTTGCTCCACCACACTCTTATATGCCTATTAGATAGCCAAGACGTAGTACTAATGAGCAAGAGGTTCCAACTGCTGACCCACTACCCAATGAGCAGAAGAATGATGCAACAATGGTGACCCCCAAAATGAAGGATAAGGTAGAAAACCTCATCATACCCTAACCACCAAAGATAGAAAGAACAAGATCAGGGCAGTAAGAAATACAGCTAAGAAGGTGGCTAAGTCTAAGTTGAAAATAGACCCAAGGCAAAAGGTTGTATTCATCTCAGTTGGATTCCAAGTGGGTGAAACTCTGATTCCAAAAAGGACTGTAGTACCATCATTCTTATCTAGCTGAAGAATCAAAAGTTAAAGGGAAGGTTGTTAAAGAAGAAAAGAAGAGCAAGAAACAACATCCCTCATGCCCCATCAAAGTTAATATTGAGTGCATAATATGTGGCCTACATAACCACATGGCTAAAGATTATTTCTAAAATCTAGCAAGCACACATTATGCAAACAATGTTAACGAAGAAGGAGTCAAGGAAGGTTTCACATTTGGACCTTATCACATGGTTCAAGTATTGAAAAAAGGAAAGCTTGTTTTTGAAGCCAAGTTGCTTTTGGAAGAAACTCATTCTTCTGAAAGGAAAATAGCTTTGAAATACATGTCCAAGAACAAAAAAAGGAATGAAAGGAATAAAAGGAAGAAAACGTGGTGACAACTTCTTCCGACAACATAGAAGCCTCGGAAGTAAGTCATGCTACTCAAGCCTCTTAGGCTCATCTACACTGATTAACTATAGGATAAAATGGAAGATCAGACAAGATGTTACAACCTAAACCCCTTCTTCACAAACGATAGTTGTAAGGATCATTACAATAAAAAAGATCGATCTCATGA
Organism: Flaveria floridana; assembly: GCA_018326465.1. Lineage (NCBI taxonomy): Eukaryota > Viridiplantae > Streptophyta > Magnoliopsida > Asterales > Asteraceae > Flaveria > Flaveria floridana. The sequence goes on along the minus strand of BJCO01792556.1, from coordinate 6,176 downwards.
TAGTGAATGTGAAATATAAACGATCACGGATTAAAAAGAAATGAAATCAAAGACACATAACATAAACGTAAATAAACTTTAAGTGTATTGCTCTCTGAATTTGAATGTTTACAATGAGTACAAATTCAGGAAAATGATAAAAAATCATCTTAACTCCTAATTACAAAGACTAAACATTTATTTATAACAAAAATGAAGTTCTCGTGCGAAAACACTAGTTTTCGCGCAACTAGTATTTGTCGCGCGAGAAGCAGTTTTTGCGTGGTAACTTTGGTTTTTGCATGGACTTTGATCTTGATCTTCATCTTGATTTGATATCTCGAGCCTCTAGGTTCAACCCTTACAATCTCCCCCTAGGTTCAACCCTTACCCGCATATGCGTACATCTTGTTTTCATAGGCCTTCGTTATCAACCAACCAAACTGTGCTGCTTCAAAATGAACTGATTCATCAGTTGTAATAGGACATGCCTGTAGCCTCATCACATCATCCCTTCCAAACTTTAGCAGATCCACAGGGTTGATGATATGGTAGTCTCTATCAACACAGTGTATTATTGCATGTCCAGTCTCCTTCTCATAACTCTACCACATAAGCTTGGATAAGTTGTTAACTGGCATAAGAGCATGTATTGGGATCTTCCGTACATATCTTGGATGCTTATAAACCCTTATCTTCATTGGTTTGTTCGTATTGGTAGTTTTCAAGTCTTTAAAGTTGGTTTTGTTATGTCTGCATATCAGGTTTCTAATCCAACTTCCCTTCCCATAATTACATGGATTAATGCAAGGAACACGACCCATAGCATATAAATCTGATGTTCTGATTGTACAAAAATCGTGTTCATCCTGATAATATTCTATGGCTCCTCTTCTTCTCTTTATCATATAAAGATTCTTCTCTGCATCATAAGCCCAACTCAAGATAGTTTCCAAGTTTCCATACCTTGTGAAAGGTTTGAAATGTTTCAGTGTGTGAATATAAGCCAGCGGTGAAGGTGCTTCAACAGTAAGATTTCCAACTTGACGTACAGCCATTTAACCATTTTGGTCCAATGGCTTATCAGTCATATCTTTAGCATACGTTTCTCCAACAATCTCTCCCCTTCAATCAGAATATCAAAAAGTAAGTCTTTCAGACTATTTCCAAATACATCGATGTAATCCACTAGAATCTGCTCCAAGTATTCAAACGAATCCAAACCTTTGTCTTCTTCCTCAGCAATTAACTTTTACTTGAAAGAGTAAAATTCCTTCTCATAGGCTTCTTCTATGGTAGGATCTAAGGGTGTGTAGCCTACTGTATCATTAGGACTTAGTCCGGAGACATTAATAGAACCTAATTATCCATCCGTACTAGTATGAGCACCCATATCACCCCTTTGATCATCATCATCATCACCCTTCTTATCACCATCCTTCTTTTCATCTCCCTCATTACCATCATCACCATCATCATTCTCATCATCATCACCGCCTTCTTAATCATAATCAGTAGCCTGAATATGAACATCTGATATTGGCTTTTGATCAACATTAGCTGTGTCTGTAGTCCTTTAAGGATCAACTGGATCTACAACACGCTCTGTATCCATAATTGGTTCTTCAGCAACCTCAGGATTAGCTGTTTCCTATCCACTTGATTCTCCAACCTCAGTGGTATGTTGTTGTATGAATGATGAATACACACGTGAGGTGAGATCCCTTAAGTTTTGTTCTATAATCTGTACATAGCTGAACATGAACTGTTGTTGGCTCTCCAAACTCTTAATCCTTTCATCCTTTTCCACCATACTCTAATAAAGATCATTAATAATCTGAGTTTTGTCCAACATCTTCTTCTTAAGTACACTAAATCTCTATTCCAGTGTAACCCTGGTAGGTGATAAAGTAGAAGACTTTGTTTGCGGTCTTGGTTCAGGAGTAGTCTTGATGCAATCAACATCAGCAAACAAATCATCATGAGTTTGCTCCATTTATGGTGTCCATAAAACATCATCAGTGGTAGGCATAGAAGTTGATGTCACAGTTGTTGTTCCTGTGACAATCACTGGTGTATTGACCTCACTAGATGTGACTAGTATATCTGAAATTGGAACCTCTTCTGTTGTCACTATGGTCATTAAGGTCCGATGTTTCGTCAACACTCCACGTCATCTACCCCTCCCACATGGACTTTCACCCGCTACTCTTGCCATTCGCTTCATCCTTCCTCAAGTAATAATAGGAACATTATCAGGAACAAAATCACTATCACCTTCCCCAGCAGTGTGTTTAGCAGGAGTTTCTCTCACTCTAGGATGTTCTTGCAGTATGTATATGACGTTCCTAATTTGATCAATGTTTGTCTCACTATTATCTTCTTCTCCTTGTAGCCAAGTGTGTACCTCATCTAAATCAGTCCTTTCAGCATCATGAGAACCTTTAGGTGCATCATGTATAGTACTGGTGGATGGACCAACTGTAGTAGCTTCAGCAGCATGGGTAGTAGATATAAATGTACCAGATTTATCATCTCTATGAACATGAGGAGTCTCTGTCTCTTGAGATTGTGCCTCAGCTTGGAATCCATCCACAAACCTTCCAAGCTTAGCAAACTAAGAACCATCCCAAGCATTCCCTCTTGCACCCATAAGATAAGTGAATATGTCTTTCTTCATCACCATCACAATGTATGTGGACGAGTCAGACACTGCTAGCTTAGGATGAGCATCATTCACTATTATCTGAGTAAATCTTGGGTGCATGATGAACTTCTTCCTCACAGTAGCTATCACATTCTTCTGCATCTCTGAGAAGATTGCCTTGGATATGCTGTATGGAAGATCATCAACTAATAATACCAGCAGGGATCCGAAGATGGCACTAAGACTATCCATGCATGCTTTAAGATTGCTAAGGAAATGAATCATAACATGAAACAAGTACTTCCAAAAGGGTGGAAGGTACTTCGTTTCCAGAGATGGGTATCTGTGGCCATAACCCGTTCGGACTAACAGTCCTTAACAGCATCATCATCAATCTTTATTGCAACATGAGGTTGGTCTTCTAACAATAAGACACTATTTATCACCTCAGCTGTGATAACCACTCTCTTTCCCTTAACTGTGGCAGTTATGCATAATTCTCCATCTTCATCAATCTCGTTTGTAGCTGTGTGCCAAAACTAATCCATGAAATCAGTATAGATAGTAGGACTGGTAGATATAGTTTGATGTATTTTGGATGTCTTAAGTCCCTCGATCAGTGATCAAAATAGAGCTTTGTCTTCGGGAACATCTCCTAGATAAGCTATAGCGTTATGGTTTTTGTTAAAAACCATAGGCCTCGCCATCTGAAACATTAAACACATTATAAGTACACAAGATCAACAAAGAATTTTAGACTTTAAGAAAAATTTCAACATTTAGAAAATTTTGGAAATTTTGAACTTCTCGCGTGAAAACTTAAAGTCTCGCGAGAAAACTACAAGCTTTCAACTTAAATTTTCACATGACAAGTCAAGTTTTTGCTTGAATTTGAATTTGACCAGTGGTCAATTTCTCACGCGACAAGTTAAGTTTACGCGTCTGTTCATGTTATAAATGACTTTTCGCATGCCACAAGTCAGATTATTTCAAATTTTCAATCTCTCAATTTCAGAGTGTTTTAGTCATTAAAACATGTTTCATAGGTGTCGGTTAAGTCATTATTAAGGTTTGTTATGATTAATTTATTCAATTTTAACATGTATTCATCCTTTAAGTTTCGGTCAAATTCAAACACATCCAAATTGAAGATATTATCATCAATCTATCTTAATAAGTTGTAAATGATCAATAGGCGACCACAATGAACTATGTTTTCAAGTTGGACAGAGTTTCAACACTAAGAATTTTGAGAGTGAATTTTAGAATGTGATTTGTGCAAATACTTGACTATTCACATTACTATGCAATATATAGCACTTTAACTTCTCACGCGAGAAGTCAGAGTTCTCGCTTGATGAACTTTTCGCATGAGTTGAACCTTTCGCGCGAAAAGTTCTATTTTTTGAATTTCTAATTTTTAATTTTTTCAATTTTTAATCATCTTATTAAGCCTTTTGATTTGTTATGAAATGATTATTATTATTTTTAACTAAGTGTTTACAATTATTCAAACACCCTTAATTTTGAAAAATTTTGTAAAACTAAAACTTAAATTTTTAACAAAATACACTTTTTAAGAAAATAAAAAATAACACAATATCTATTCTAATAACTTAAATTTTTTTATAAATTTTCTAGTATAGAATCATATTCCTTATAAAAGGATCATTAACATCATCCAGCATTAGTATATATAAGACTGGTTACGTCGATTATTAATATATTGTATCCACTTTAAACTTAGACTTCAAGATTTACTTAGACACTTAAACTGTGATATTTATCATGTTTTGGTTAAATTATATGAACTCAGTGGATTCCACAATCAAATATCTTGCAAAACCCTTATCCAACTTCAAGACACTTTTGAGATTTCAAGTCACTCCAATTTGACTTAAACATTTCAATTCTGATCAGCTTTCTTAGAGTCTATTATTATCTTATTAATATCTACTTGAGCATAACTAGCATGAAAAACATTTATGAACACATAATATTAACAAGTTGTTGAACTTATTAACTGCCAGACGGACTTATGTTTTGCCCTTGTAAGATGTTTAGGACTTACACGCCAAGTAGGACTTACATGCCCAATCTTTTGATTTTAACTTATGTGTCATAACATATTCTCAAAGAAGAAAATATTAACATATACTATATATGTCTATGACATATCTTTTATTAATGTGCTCATTGGCATCTTTTATTCTTATATGGCCCTTTTGGCTTTTTTTTTTTGCTCATTTTGTTTGTTTTTCTGTTTTGTATTTTGTGTTTCTTTTCTATACCATATTTATCTTTTGATTTTTATGTATATACACACACACACATATACATATACATATATATATGTATATATATATCATCTGATATGCGCTGAGTTAGAAGGTAACTGGCTTGAGTATGACTAGACTGTAACTCTCAGTCTATTTTAGCATGGACTCAGTGCATTCATAAAACCTTGATAAGTTACTCACTTCAGTCATAGAACGTTTACTTTTAGTGAATCACAGAACATAGAGTTTTTAAATCTTCAATGTCCATCCTATCAACTTATCGAACATAATCCAAGTTAGTTTCTTGTAGGCCTTAAAATGTAATTATTCAAAATCAAGAAATGTACTATCATTTATTATATAAACTTAAAATAAAATATTTTTGTACATTTTCAAATTTACTCCCCCTAAGAACAAAATATTTTTCAAAGTAGTTTTCAAATTTCTCCCCCTAAAATTGTAATTGTCAAGAAAGAAAATGATAAATTTAACTAAATAAAGAAAAATATTTTTATAAAGGGTGTAAGATTAAGAGTTAACCAAAGTTAATCATTCCCAAAGATTCGACTAAAAAGTCAAATCTGGAATAATCAAACGCCTTAGTAAACAAACCAACTATGTTGTCATATGAGGAAACGGATTCCAAATGGATAAGCTTTTGTTCAAAACAATCATGGATAAAATGCATTCGGATGATGATGTGTTTTGTCACTGAATGCTAATTGGATTCTTCATAATGTTTAACACTATAGTATTATCACACAAAATTTTAGTGTCAAATATGTTAAGGCCATAATCAAGAATTTGTTGTTGAATCCAAACAATCTATAAACAACAACTTGAAGCAGCCACATATTTAGCCTCAGCAGTTGATGTGGATACCGTCTGCTGCTTTTTGCACTACCATGAAATCAACCTATTACCAAGAAATTGACATCCACTAGTAGTTGATTCCAGCCAGGGGCGTTGCCCCTTGGACCCCACTAGGGGTTGCTGCCCCTAGGACCTCAGGGGCTGCCGCCCCCGAACCCCCGTTGTCTCGCGGAGGATCGGTTACGTGTTATGATGACTAGTACTTGGTATGTTGTGTACTTAATAAGCTAAGTATTATATATATATTAAGTGAAAGATAATACTAATGAGAAGTGGAACTTAACGAATGTTACCCGCGGGGCCGTTTGATGATGAAAAGTCTTGCAAGCACTATGATAGACTTCACTTGTGTGAGTCTTACGTATGAAGATGGATCCGTATTCATGAGCGGGCTATGT
>BJCO01792554.1:0-11980 GCA_018326465.1 Flaveria floridana | reverse complement strand
TTACAGCTTCTAGACCAGACATTATGTTTGCAACTTGTGTCTATGCTAGATTTCAGGCTGCACCTAAAGAATCCCATTTGATTGCAGTCAAAAGGATCTTTAGATACTTGCAAGGAACTCAATCTCTAGGACTTTGGTATTCCACTGGGCACTCTTGCAAACTAGTTGCTTTCTCTGATAGTGACTATGCAGGGTGCAAAGTAACAAAAAAATCAACTTCTGGTGGATGACAATTTCTAGGTAATTGTTTAGTTTCTTGGCAGAGTAAGAAACAAACTTCAATTGCTACATCAACTGCTGAAGCAGAGTACATTGCTGCTGAAAGTTATACATCTCAGGTACTCTGGCTTCAGAATCAATTATTGGATTATGGCATTACAGAGACTAAGACTCCATTACTAATGGATAGTGCCTTAGCTCTTTGTATTGTTAAGAATCTAGTCCAGCATTCTAGGACCAAACACTTTGAGATCAGACATCATTTTATTAGGGATTGTTATGAAAAAGTTCTGATTGATCCAAAGTTTGTTCCTAGTGCTGATGAGCTTGCAAATATATTTACTAAGCCTTTGGACAATGCAACTTTTCAAAATCTGGTGCTAAGGCTTGGTATGCTGCAGCTAGAATAAATTGACTAATACTGATGCTCTCAGATCACAAGTACTGATGAGCATTAGTATACAAAAGTCAAAAATATGTACTGATGAGTCTTCAACATTTTTTCATAACTACTGAAGTGTTATGAAGGCTGAAGACTAAAATACTTAAAAGTACTGAAGTACATTATTTGTTAAAAAGAACTGATGAAGTTACAACTACTGATGTGGTTATAACTCCTGATGCCTATTTCTAACAAATAAGTACTGAAGAACAAAATTGTCCAAAAGTACTGATGTGTAATCTTGCACATAAGTACTGAAGACAATATTTGTTCATAAGTTCTGAAGAATAATTTATTTCAACAGATCTTCTAAACATTTGTTCAGAAGAGCTGAAGAGTAAATATTCAAAAGAACTGATGACCAATGAAACGTCTGAAAATTAGGCAAAGTCTGATGAGTAAAAGTTGAGGTCAGAATGAAACAACTGAAGCCTATGAATTGACGACAACAGCTGATGAGTAACTTTACTCTTCAGCTGATTCAAACAACTGTTATTTCATTACAAAAAACTGAAGCCAAAACCATGTTTTCAGTAGTTTTCAACTACTGATGACTAACACCAAGTCTTCAGTTGTTTACAACCTCTGAAGGACAAAACCATATTTTCAGTAGTTTCAACTACTGATGACTAACACCATGTCCTCAGTCGTTTACAACCTCTGAAGGATAAAACCATGTTTTCAGTAGTTTCAACTACTGATGACTAACACCAAGTCCTCAGTTGTTTACAACCTCTGAAGGTTAAAACCATGTCATCAGTCGTTCCAAACACCTGATGACTAACACCAAAATCTTCAGTCGTTTTCTATCAGCCGTTTCATAACCATACCCTATAAATACCTAGCCCTAACTTCAGAGTTTTTCATTCTCACAACCCTACTATTCAAAACCTCTGAACTTCCCTCCTGCATTAATGGCGACTATGCAACTCAAACCACGACACAACTATGTAGCCTACCTCACTAAATCAGCCTTCTGGAATAAGTTCGATGACGCCATCAAACTGATGGTTGAATCTCCTTACAAAACGGACTTTCTTCTAAATCCTATCATACACGCCGAATCCCTCAAACAGTTCTGGACAAACGTCACTCTCATAACTGGGGAGAATGATGCCGAGGTCACTCTCCAGTCATTTGTCAACCAAAAGAAGGTGGTCGTCACTTCTGCAATCATTCGACAAACCCTAAATCTGAATGACGCCACCTTCGTCACTGAATATCCTAAGGGCACAACTGACCTATCTTTTGCCCATTATGGATACGAAGGTGACCTCAGTGCTACCACAATCATGAAGAAACACTTCCGTGACGCTAAACGCCTTATCTTTCACATGGTAAATATCTGCCTGGCCCCCAAATCCTCTTCATGGAATCAAATATCATCAAGGTGGCAGCAGGTATTGTACTCTATCCTTGAGCAACAAAATCTAAATTTTTCTAAAATTATCTTTTTAGAACTAAAAGATATGGCTTTGAAACCTGTGGCTAACAGATGGATACTATATCCAAGGTTTCTTATGGCCATTATAGAAAATCAATTAAAAGCTAAGGGCCTTGTTAGCCTAGGAGTCCCTGCTTTGGCTGTTTTACCTGAAGTATACTACAGGCACAACTCAGACACACACTTAAAAGAGGCTGCCAAGCTGCTAAAACCCAAGTAGCGGGAACCCACAACCTCATCCTCTTCCAAATCCAAAGTCCCCACCAAGCCGAAAACTAAAAAGCCTAAAAAGGCTACTCAGGGAGTTGAGTCCCCTGAGGATGCCCCGCACCACCAAGGCAGGAAGTAACTACTGGTGCTAATCCCCCAGTAGTTACAGAGACTCTACCAGCCACAGCCGCTCAGGTATCCTCTCAATAGGATCCTGAAGCAACTACTTCAGGGGCAACCACATTTTTGGAACCTCTCTCACTTGAGAAGGTTACCATCGAAGAGCACCACTCTCCCCAGGTGCAAACTGCTTCACCCCTATCTCCCATTGCAACCGCCCCACAAAGTCCAACCCTTATAATTACCAAAGTGCTGACTCAGCTTAACACTCCACCCTCTCCCCAGGAACCTATTCCAATTGGGCAAACCTCAACCACTGAGAGGGAGGATCATAGTGTTGCTGAGAACCCATAACACAGGGATTACAAAGTTCTATCTCCCTGTGTGGAAGAGGAGATAAGAACATCTGGTGAGGCTGCCACTTCTTCTGCTTCAGCATATGAACAGAATAAAGTTGGTATCATCTCTAAGACCTCACCAGAGGCAACTACCGATGAAAGACATCATCCTGAGGCAGGAAGTCCCTAGTTCCAAGACAAAAGGGCACATATGAATACTGATCCACACTCAGCACATATTCATCCTGATACAATCAGGAGGTCAGATGATTCAGCAAACACTGATGATGACCTGGGCATCTTCTATGATGTCTTAACCCATAACACTATTCTTGACGATGAGGTAAGTAGACTAAACGAACTACTTGCCAAAATGTCTCAAGAATCAAGTCCATCTACCAACATTGACCCACAGATGGTACCTTCTTCTGAAGGTCTCCCATACACAGAGCCACTCCTAACTACTCAGCCACCAGCCTCTCCTTCTGGCACCATTTCTCAGGGACAGAACTCCTCTGAGCAAATGGTTGCTATCTTTAAAACTTCCCTGCCTCTCATCACTCCCATAGTCACTGACATTGTGCATCAAGCCCTTGATGAGAGGCTTTCCACAAATATACAAACCCTGGTTGATGATGCAGTTACTAAGAGGCTTTCTGACATTCAAACCCCTGAATCCAATGCAACCAAAAAGGGAGGGTCTAAATCAGTGAAAGAAATCAAAAGGAAGAGAGTTGAAGAAGAGGTGGAGAAGGAGGTGGAGAAAGAGAAAGAGATGGAAAAGGAGAAGGAGATGAAGAAGGGTAAGGATATGGAGAAGGGAAAAGAGAAAGAAAAAGACTTTCATGTTACATACAAGAAGAAGAAGGGTGGTGAAAAGACTCCTGATGAGATGAAGTTAGATGAAATGATTAAAGAAGCTGATGAGCAACATAGAAGGTCAATGGATAAAATCATTGATCAGCTATTCAGAAAAGGATTTGATACTGCTAAGCTTGATTCTAAGATAAGGAAGTTAGAGACACAAGAGATTGAATACCGATGGTCTGGCTATAGTAAGAAGGAGAAGGAAAGACTTGAAGATGTGGCCAGATTCATTTTGAAATATCTGGGGAAGACAATTCTTGAGTTGAAATCATGGTCCAGGGATAGTATCTTGGAGATAACCAACAAGATCTGTTCGTCTGAAGTATTCACAAAGGGATTGATAATAGAAGACCTGAATGAAGCTGGTGCTGGGAGCAGGACTGATTTGGCAAAGTGCTCCAAAGCTTCTCTTATAACAAAGATGCTAGAACAACCTGTAAAAACTCCCACACCAAAACAACCAACATCACAACCCATAAAACCAACTCCCTTACCCAAGAAACCAACACAAACAACCGATGATGAACCCAAGAGGAGGAGAAGGGTGTTGTGGCTTGAAGAAGAAGAAGAAGATGATGATGATGATGATGAGGACAGGTTGCCCATTTCATCTGTTATTAAATTGCGTGAGGCCAAAAGTCAACCAACCACAATAACTCCTGCCATCCAGATGTAAACTATGAAAGTAAAGCTTGAAGAAGAAGAATTACACAAACAACATGATGAGCAGTTGTTGAGTTTGGTTGACAAAGATTTTCCTCAAACTTCATCGATTCTATCAATGAGGAAACATGCTCAGAGGTTATATGCTCTGAGGTTCACTTTTTAATATCAGAAGGAGAGAGTAAGAATCTGGCCTGATCCAAGGGTGAGTCAAAGAATTCACAAGAAGAACATTCCTCATAGGTACAATGGCCAAGTGAAAAAGATTGTAGATACAGTGATCATGCTGGCCATTGTAGTATCACCCTAGGAAATCCTAGAAGACTTCAATAGAGCCTATAAAGCCAATCTTCCCCCACAAAAGCTATTAGAAAACAAAATGGTGAAAAAGGGGCTAATTTATAAGAGGCTTGAAGAAGTTAGACATAATGAGCTCCAGTTATTACTAGAGGGTAATCACCCTGATGAATTTGCTTACAGAGAAATAACAACTGTGGAGTTAAGAAATGGGAAATAGGTCAGATATCTATCTGAGTATTATGGGCCTGAGTTCTGTTTTGAAGGAGGAGCTGAAGAACTCACACAAGAAGAACAAATTGTCTTCTTGGAGGCCTATGTGAGAGGGTCTTACAGACTCATTGTAAGGAAGTAGGTTTCATGTATTGGGTAACAACTCTGTGTCAGTTCCCTAAGATAGAGTTCCCATCCATCCTTTGCCAATCAGATCTACTGAAACCTCTTCCCAGGCCTGAGCTTATATTGATTCTTTCTGAGCTGATCCATAAGAAAATGACATCCTTTTGCCTAATAAGTGGGACTTAAATAATCTTAAAGGGTTTGGATGCATTGGTTCAGGGGGAGTTTGTTGGACCAAAAGAACCAATGAGCCAGATCAGAAAAACCTTTAAGTCCCACAGACATTACAACAGCTGAAGAATACTACATCAGCTGAAGACAACATCTGAAGACAAGTACTGAAGATAAAGTCTGAAGGCATCAGCTGAAGACAAAGTCTGAAGTATCTACTGAAGACAATGTCTGAAGATCAAGTACTAAAGACAAGGTCTGAAGTATCTACTGAAGACAAAGTCTGAAGATCAAGTACTGAAGACAAAGTTTGAAGATCAAGTCTTCAGAGGTTGTCACAATAGCTGAAGTTCTATTCTTTAGTAGTTGTGATGATTTTTATTTCAGTAGTTTTCTTTTGTATTTTCAGTTGTTTGTATTCAGTAGTTCGGTTAATGTAAAACGTCTGAAGAGCTTGTTCTTCAGACGTTGTAGTTTCAGTAGTTATAGTAGTAGTATACACTTAGCTTTTATTGTAAGAAGATGTCAGCTATTGTAGACATCTTCAGTAGTTTTGTTTACTTTCAGTAGTTTTTGTAATAACGTTTAGATGTCACTATCAAGTGACATCAGCTGACGTCATCTTTTCCTATAAAAGGAAAGATGACCTAATTGTAACATGCCGAAGCGTGTGTTGAATGAAAACATTCCTTTTTGCAGAAATACTTTCTCTCTCTATAACCGTACTATTTCATAGAAATATCATTTGTGTTCTTGCTTAATTTTTTCTAATTCTCATACTATTCCGCTGCAAATCTTAATCTAATTGATCAAACAAGATCTTAGATCCTTTCAACTGAAATCGATCACCAATGGACCAACAGCGGATTATGTTGCGCCAACAGGAAGGAGGTAGCATCATGATAATAGTGACTCTGATGAAGAGAATGTGGTGATTCCTGATGACAATCAGGATGATGATGATGATGAGCAGGATGAAGGTCAAGGACGTGGTAGTGAAGCCTCAAGTCACTCCCAATCGGCTAAAACATCCACTGCTGAACCACCTCCTCAGCAGGGAGGCTCATATGCTACTAGAGGTTCTGGGCAGTCTTCTGTCAACCTAGACCTCCTAACAATGGAGGACTTAGGGAACTTTTACTTGGGTGAGGAATTAGAAGGATCTGAGGAAGAGCCTCTAGTGAGACAGGTAGGAGGGAAGTGGGTTGCCACTGAATGAAGCAAAGAGTTGGTTGGTATATGACAGAAGAAATCAACAGGGATGGATATTGAGGAAGCTGATCCATGCTACAAACCTGAGCAACCAATCTCAAAAGGAAAGGAACCTACGACTCCCTCTGGATCGAGAAAAAATAGGATGGCCAAGCCTTACCATAAGAAGGGTAAGCGCTAGAGGTTGGTGCTGATGAGCTCCTCCATGCCCTCTTAAACATTACCAGCTACATCCTTGGCTACTACCACCATCTTACCCTCTAACATTCAAATGCCCACACCAGCCTCTCCTAAATTAACCACAACCATAACTCACCAATCCTTACCTATTCCCACACCTTTATACACAACCTCAACCACCAACCCATCCACCTCACAAGCTGGCACCTAAACCCGTCCAGTTCCCATATTTCAGGGATCCCCCTTACCCACGGTTGGTCTGGAGGAACAACTTGCTAGCCTTAGCAGGTCGACACTCAAGCTGTTAGCTGCCGACGACCTTAAATCAAACCAGATCAGCCAATTGATGTCCGAGAATGCAGCTCAAGGTCAACATATTCCCCTTCTTACCGAGTTAATGAGGCAAATGAGCGTGCTTTGTTAGGGCGCATAAGGCTCTTCAAACTCAAAATTAGCTACTGCTATCATCCACTGAGAATATTGAAGAGTTAGAAAAAAAAACAAGAAGATTATGTTAAGATTGAAAGGAAGGAAGGAGGATACTTTGAAGATCAAGGTGATGGAGATGGTGATGATGACGACTCAAGTGATGATGAGTTTGATGATGATGATGATGAGGAAGACATTAATAAGACTGATGAGGATAAGGAAAAAGATGACTATGATGATGAAGATCAACCAGAGGGTGAAGGCAAAGCTCTAGGATCTCAACAAACCGATAAAGAGAGATGAACCAAAAAGAACCAAGATCAAAAAGCTTTATCCTCAGCTCCTCAAGAAAAGGATCATTATGCTATGGATAAAAGTAATGATTAACATGTTTATGTAATTTGAACTTATATATAGTGAAATGTATTAAATTAATGAAATTGAATATCAACTTATGTGAAATGCTATGATGTTTATTAAACTTTGTTGTGTTTGATTACTCTATCTAGCACATAAATCTCACTAGGTTGATGAACACGATGTTGCACCTCTCCAGCAAATCAAGACACAGTTTACTATGATTCTTGATTTGCAGGTGATTATCAGAAGATCAGTGAGTTATGCACCAGAATACGGGGAGATCATTCATGACTTATCAGATGAACAAATTTCAGATATGTTCAGGATAAACCCCGATGAGATCATCAGAGACGCACCAGAAGTCGATGTTTTCAGTGATGAGGAACTACATGGTATAGATGAGGTGGAGATAAAGGACGCCACATCTGATTATTATCCTCAATATACTAATGACAATGGAGATGCCTTACCTGATTTAGGTGAGATGTTTGACAGTGAAACCTTCGACAAGGTAAATGAGAAGGTCACTGAGAAAGAATCGAGTGAGAAGACAACTCAAGCTGATGATGCTGATGTGGAGTAGAGAAAAGCTGAGGGGGTTGCATGTCTGGCTGAGATGAGAAACCAACATGAACCTCCAAAGCAGAATACATACATGAAGCTGTATAAAGTTAGAAGGCATCAGAAGGTGTCAGGGAAAATAATCAACTGGGATTATTTTGAGGACTTAAACGTTTATGTAGTAAAAGGAGAGAAGGGGACCGAGTACTCCAGACATCCCTATGATCTGAAGACCTTACCAGGTTTTAAGATATACAGACTAGCAAGTTTAAACCTACTGTATGCTGACTCAAACAGCTGTCAGGAAGGTTTGAAAGGGCCTTAAGGAAAGAGTATCACACTAAGTGGGTGAACTTCAAACCTCAACAACCAAGGCGGTTCATGAGCAAAACTAAAGTTGATCCTAATTCAGGAAGGCCTAAGGTAGTTCTGAGGTGGAGACCACCCAGGACCATGACAAAGATTTCTTTGAGGAACATGCCACAGGACTTCATGCCTCACTTCAAATGGTGGTATTATGACAATAGGACAGGTGAAGTTGTTATTGTACTTAATCAGAATAGAAAGATTGAGACAATCAGGGTGTTTGACTGATGTGGCTTACAAACATGTCTGAGGATGATGTCTACGCATTATACAAGTGGCCACTATTATATGATACTCTGGACATAGTGCAAGGTTTCCAATTCCAGCATGTAATCAGACTGTGCTTTGCGTCTGAAATTCATGCTGGGGTCATAAAAGAAGAAAAGCTCATGAAGTTTGCTGAGTGTGTGAAGAACGTTAGACGATAGGGTGAACTAGGTCCAAGGGGGAGTTTGTTGATAGACTATGTCCCTAGTTCATTGTACTCAAATGTATATGTCTTTCAATCTTACATATGTTTAATACAAGGATATTTTTGTAATATGATATGTGCTTGAATGTATATTTACTATTGAATGTGTCTTATTCTTATATCATTTGTAATTACATGATTGAATGAATATTATATATGGGTGTGTAGTAGTTATTCACAGCTCTAAGTTAATAATGATTCAGGAATGTGTTTGGCCTAGTCTTATGGTTATTCATGCTAATGGACCATGCTTATGGACCAGTCGCATAGCTGAACCATGTGATTGGCTCAGTCGCATGACTGAGTCGTGAGACTGGCTCAGTCGCACAATTGACCAACTTGTATAGTTTAATCGTGCGTATGAACAAATCGTATGCGTCAGTCGCATGACTGAACCATGCTAATGGTTGAGTCGTACGACTGTACACTGAAGCCTATAAATACCACGTGATACCTGGAAAAACATAACACTTTGAATTCTTCATACCCCTAGCCGTGCAGAGAGTTCAATCTCGTCCATCCAAGTTCACAGTTTGTCCAAGATTGTTTTCTAATCATTCTTAACGTTGTTCTATCATTAGATTGATCTGGGTTTTCGTTCCCACTCATTGGATCGCCAATCAAATAGGATTCCGCACTATTTGATTAGGTTTCACGTTGAATCAGTTAGAACTTCGTACGTAAATGGCCCTAACAAGAGTTCATGTTATAATTTAGATAAGAATTATCATGGATAAACCATTTGATAATCTCCAACCATCCATTTGAACGGGTTGTGCACATTGGAATCTTTTTGCATCAAAGGAGAGTATCTAGGTCTGTAATCACTTACAACAAAGGATATCTCATCACTTCAGGTCTATGATGACTCATAATAGAGAAGTGAGCTGATGCTTGTAACAGGTCTCATGGTCATTCATATCACTACAAGGTATGAGTTTTGTAATTTTACAAGTAATCAATCCGATAAGCTAATACTACTCATTAGTACCAAGATGAATACACATACATGCATAGATGATTTAGTTTAATCACAAGAATTTACTTTTTAACTATAACTGCATGAATACGCCTACACATCAAATGTCAAACTTTATTGTCGAGTGAAATATGCAACTGATCCAACTAATGTACTATCATTTCTCCATATGTTGGACCAAAACAACTAATGAGACTGATCAGAAAAACCTTTAAGTCCCACAGACATTATAAGTACTGCTGAAGGCTTCATTAGCTGATGACAACAACTGAAGACTTCATCAGCTGAAGTTCAAGTGCTAAAGACTTCATCAGCTGAAGTTCAAGTGCTGAAGACATCAGCTGAAGTTCAAGTACTTAATACTACATCAGCTGAAGTCCAAGTGCTGAAGACTACATCAGCTGAAGTCAAGAACTGAAGACTTCAGAGGTTGTTACAACAGCTGAAGTAGTACTCTTCAGTTGTTATGATGGTTTTCCTTTCAGTAGTTTTATTTTTGTTTTCAATTGATTTCTTTCAGTAGTTCACTTAATGTAAAACGTCTGAAGAGCCTGTTTGTCAGACGTTGTAGCTTCAGTAGCTATGTTTACTTTCAGTAGTTGTAATAACAGTTAGATGTCACTGTCAAGTGACATCAGCTGACGTCATTCTTTCCTATAAAAGGAAAGATGACCTAATTGTAGCCTTGCCGAAGCGTGTGTTGAATGAATATACACCTTTTTGCATAAATACTTTCTCTCTCTATAACCGTACTGTTTCATTGAATTATCATATGTGTTCTTGCTTGAATTTGGTCTAATTCGTATACTATTTCGCTATGATTCAAAATCTAATTGATCAAACTAGATCTGAGATCTTTTGACCATATTACAAGGACATATTCATTCCTAAACAATGAATTAACAAAGAAAAGAAAAACTCTATTTTTGTAGCTTTTGCTTTATGATTTTATCATTTGATTTTTCATTTTCTATTTGTATGTGGTTTTTTCATTTTATAAGAAACATGCACACATAAAATACAATCAGGCAATTAACTCTGATAGGTTCTCTTGGTATATTCTATTTAGTTAAGGGAGGGTTCTGATCATGTTAAGACTCAATTTAACTGAAATGCTCACAAAATCAGCCTTTACACATGGTTAATGAGACCAATTGACTCAACCAAATACTCAAACCATCCTAGTAAGAAGGCTTTAGTAAATAGGTCTGCCAACTGTTTTTCAGTTGCAATTTGAATCAGAATGATTAAACCTTTTTCAGAGTTATCTATGAGAAAATGATATCGAATCTCAATATGTTTTGTTTTCGAATGTTGGACTGGATTAGCTACAATGAACATAGCAGTAGTGTTATCAATGTAAATTGGAGTTTTAAGAAAACTGAACCCGTAATCCAGCAGTTGGTTTTGTAACCAAAGGATTTGTGAACATCCTACTGAAGCAGCTATGTATTCAGCTTCTACGGTTGAAATGGAGACGTTTGTTTGTTTCTTACTTTGCCATGAGACTAATCTGGGTCCTAATACTGACAAGCACCCGTAGTAGATTTTCTATCTTGACAACATCCTCCATAATCACTATCAGTATATCCATGTAACTTGAAGTTTCCTTCGTAAGGATATCATAGCCGTAAATCTGGTTTACCTTTGAGATACCTGAATATTCTTTTAACAGCAATTAACTAGGATTCCTTCCTGTCTGATTGATGCCTGGAAAAAACACAAACAACATACATTATGTCTGGTCTTGATGCAGTAAGATACATCAATGAACCAATCATAGATCTGTATAATGTTTGGTCTATAGATTTTCCTTTCGGATAAGGCTGAATCTTGGGGTTTACGTTAGCTGGAGTTCTAATAGACTGACAATCTTGCAGTTTAAATTTCATCAAAAGCTTGTCAACAAACTTCTCTTGATTGATGAAAATGCCATCTGTAAATTGCTTTACTTGAAGTCCAAGAAAGAAATTTATTTCTCCCATAGAACTCATTTGAAATTATGTAACACCCCGAAATTTCCCGAAACAAGCCATTTAATAATAATGGGCTTTTAAGGGTTAATTTAAGAAATAAAGGGGTAAATTAGTGGGCTATGGATAAAATTAGTCTTAGTGGGCTAGACTTGATGGGTTTAAGGGCCCTAATCAGCCCTTAAACATGCATGATCAGATCCATCTCCTCACTTCAACCCTAGCCACCAAAATTTCATAGAGAGAGAAAGTAGAGAGAGAAAGTGGGAAGAACTCAAGATTTGAGCTTGGAAGATTGAAGGATTGAAGAGCTGGGTGTTTGGAGCATCAAAACCCAA
>BJCO01792553.1:0-11430 GCA_018326465.1 Flaveria floridana | reverse complement strand
TGTATGTATGTATGTATGTATGTATGTATGTATGTATGTATGTATGTATGTATGCATGTATGTATGTATGCATGTATGTATGTATGTATGTATGTATGTATGCATGTATGTATGTATGTATGTATGTACGCATGCACGTATGTATGCATGCACGGATGCATGCATGCACGTATGGATGCATGCACGCATGCATGCATGCACGCATGCATGCATGCACGCATGCATGCCTGCACGCATGCATGCATGCACGCATGCATGCATGCACGCATGCTATGCATGTACGCATGCTATGCATGCATGTATGCTATGCATGCATGTATGTACGCATGCATGTAGGAACGCATGCATGTAGGTACGCATGCATGTAGGTACGCATGCATGTAGGTGCGCATGCATGTACGTGCGCATGCATGTACGTGCGCATGCATGTACGTGCGCATGCATCTACGTGCGCATGCATCTACGTGCGCATGCATGTACGTGCGCATGCATGTACGTGCGCATGCATGTACGTGCGCATGCATGTACGTGCGCATGCATGTACGTGCGCAGGCAGGTACGTGCGCAGGCAGGTACGTGCGCAGGCAGGTACGTGCGCAGGCAGGTACGTGCGCAGGCAGGTACGTGCGCAGGCAGGTACGTGCGTAGGCAGGTACGTGCGTAGGCAGGTACGTGCGGGTATGTGTGTACGTGCGTATGTGTGTACGTGCGTATGTGTGTACGTGCGTATGTGTGTACGTGCGTATGTGTGTACGTGCGTATGTGTGTACGTACGTATGTGCGTACGTATGTATGTATGTATGTATTATATAATACGTAGATGAGAATAATTAATATATTTAGTCATATATATAATTTAAGTTTATATATTTCATGGATGAAAAAAATAATATTTATTTATTTTCATCGAGGTATTATATATAAATATTATTTATATGATTTATTTAACTCTAAAACCGTTGTATTATTTAGTTATTTAAATAATTTATATTTGTATATAATACATGAAGAAGTATAATTAAATAATATATATTATGTTATATAAAAATCATATTTGTATGTGTGATTCTAAAATTACATAAATTAAGTAAAAGATAATAATTACAGAAAACGTCCTTTTTTATTTGGAAAGAATTATACTACTAGTCCTTTAGAAGTAAAATACAGATTTTAAGTATATTATTTTTAATGTATAACTTGTAAGTAATTTTACAAGATTGAGCTCAATCAGACTGGTCTATAATTGAAGTATATTATTTTTAATGTATAACTAATATCTATAACTTTCACTTATAATTATATATAACATACAATACAGATTTTAAATATTTACAAATCTATATGTACTAATAATTGTTTTGCAATTTGTTTTGTATGGTTTCATGATCCAATTCAGTATGTTTTTTGAAGTTTAGGCTGGTTTATAAAACAATCTTCGATATAAACTTGATCTAGCTTAAGCTCTTTTAAATTTGACTATGATATGGGGTTTAAGTAGAAAGATTTTAAACAACCGGAGGTCTTGATTCGTTTGTGCCACCCAGTATTCCTCCAATTGACTTGATAATAAATAAAGCCTAAAGATTAGGTCATGGACAATGTGCTTACTATTCGGAAACAAGGATGTAACTCACACCCCTAAAACTTGCCTTACTTGTATGTTTTGTGACAATTCATGCATGCTGGATGTGAGAAGTTTAGGGACACAAATGAAAATGAAAATTTATCATTTATAATCTATTTTACTACATAATGCAAAACTTTAGAACATAAGTGTAATTTTATAAAAAAATTAAGACATCTAATATAACTTTTTAATCATTAGATACAAGTGTTTTATGCAATCATTCTTATTTTGTTTCTCATTTAATAAACTTCTTCTTATTAATACATTGATTAATAAATATTATTAATACACTATTTAATAATATAAGATTATTTAATTCACTACATTATATATTATATTATTTATAATATTGTAATTAGACTTTATAAGTATTATCTTATTTGAGTAATTACTATATCTATATCTTTACTACTACATAATACATATTAGAAGTATAATATGGTAATTTCACTCAAAGTGTATGACACATATACAACATTTAAAGCATAAAGTATAAGTATTTAATGTAATAGTTCTATTTTTGCCTCCATCTAATTAACTCTTCTAATTGTTGTATTATTTAATACAAATTATTAATATATTATTTAACAATGTGATATTATTTAATTCACTTCACTAAATTTTATTTTATTTATATAATATAAATTGACATTTAAATTTATAGTTACTAATCATATTTTTGTAACTAAATACTATTTAAATAAAGTATTATTTTATTTATATATTTATATCTATACTACTATATAATACATCTCTTTTGATAAAGATGTAATTTTGACAAGCATACAAGTTTCAAAGTAACATGTATAAAGGATTGCAAGACATTTAAGAGGGGTAGAATAAAAAATTGATTAACATTTTAAGATAATTTATAGATAATATGGTAAATATCTATTAAATTTTATATACATTCACATTTTTGCCCTTGTCTCCTTCATGTATTTAATAAACATTATTAATATATTTTGATAATATGATATTATTTAATTTGCTTCATTAAATTTTATTTTATTTATGATACTACAAATTTATATTTAAATTTATATTTACTAATTATATTTTTATAACTAAATACTATTTAAATTAAATATTATTTTATTTAAATATTTAAGTATATAACTTATATATATCTTTATATTTTTAATAACTATAATACTAGTATTTATCTAGGGGTATATTGTGAGTTTAATAATTTTAATATTTATCTATATATTTTATAAGAAAAGTGAAAATTAGGATAGAATGATAATTTTACATATGGATTAAAACATCTATATAAAAAGTCATGCTTAAATTCTAAAAAATTAACCATTTTATGTTATTTATGCCCTTACAATAAATTATAAAATAATATTTATAATATAAATGTGGCCAAATAAAACTGTCATTTACTTTCAATGTCATTAATTCATTGCGATTGAGCACTAATCCTCTTTCCATTTTCCTTGCCGGTTGTTAACATGTCAATAACAATCAAGATGGTAAGTAATAAGATATATATATGTTATATACTTAAATATTTAAATAAAATAATATTGTACTATTTGAAAATGATACTTACCAAAACCTAAGTGTCAAATCTCATGATGATTACCAAAACAGCCAAGGTGAAGCTGTACTGAAAATATGATCAAAACAAAGAAAATTGACCAAAGTCAAAATTGGTCAACCTGGTCAAAGCACCAATGCTTTTCACAGAATATGAGTGCATTATCCTAAAACCCGGGATGACAATTCCTCAGGAATCGATACTTCTTAGATCTCCCAGGAAAGAGGATATGTACAAGCCAGATGTGAACAATGCTTCCCTATTGGGAGAAGTATCATGTTTTCTTTTCAAAGCTAATGGTGATGAGTCAAATCTTCGGCATAAAAGAATGTGTCATGTTAACTTCAAAACCATGAATAAATTGGTTAAAAATAACTTGGTACATGGTGTGCCTAAAAAGGAGTTTTTCTATAAAGACAACTGTGTTGCTTATCTGAAAAGGAAGCAACACAAGTCATCTTATAAATCCAAAGAAGTTAACTCTATTACACTTATTTCACATGGATCTATTCGGCCCTACAAGTGTAACAAGTATTGGAAGAAAATCATATTATCTTGTGATAGTTGATGATTTTATAGGATTTACATTTGTATTCTTTTTAAGAACTAAGGATGAAACTGCTGAAAAGTTAAAATCTTTTATTCTTAAAATTGAAAATCAAATTGATCACAAGGTAAAAACAATCAGAAGTGATCAAGGGACTGAGTTTAAGAATTAAGTTCTTGACTCATTCTGTAACTCAAAAGGGATTACCAGACAATATAGTGCTCCTAGAACTCCTCAATAAAATGGTGTTGCTAAGAGGAGGAACATGACACTTGTTGAGGCTATAAGAACTATGTTAGCTGATTCAAATTTGCCTCTAACTTTCTAGGCAAAGGCAGTCAGCACTGCATGTTATGTGCAGAAAAGAGTTCTCATTGTTAAGCCCAATGGAAAAACCCCTTATGAGCTATGGAAAAAGAGGCCACCATTTATTGTATTTCTAAGGTCCTTTGGCAGTAGGTGCACCATACTTAACACAAAGGACAAGTTAGCAAAATTTGCTGAAAAGTCGGATGATGCTATTTTTGTTGGGTATTCCTCAAGCTCTATAGCCTATAGAGTATACAACATTAAAAATCAATAATTGGAGGAATCATCCAACATTGTTGTAAATGAGCACACTCCTTGTATTAAGGGGAATGACCTTGACCATATCTTTGATTTAGAATTGTTTCCCAACTATTCTAAATCATCTTGTGAGAATATTTCAGCTGGAACAGGAACTCAAAATGACTCCTCTAATGATGAATTGTTTGAGTTGCCCAGACCTATTCTAATTTCTCCTAGAAGATATGAAGAACAAGCTCCCACTACTGGAAGTCCTTACAGCTTGAACATCTCAAGAAATAGTGGAGCTTCAACAAGTTGTCAGCCAACTAAGCCTAAAAACTCATTAGCTGACAACTCCAACACTCAACACCCAGCTGATAAAGAGAGTAATCTGGAGGAACAAACAACTGTTGATGCTACTTCACAGCAAAATACCATTGAAGCTATCACACATACATTCAATCAGTTCTCATTGAATGAGTGTGCGACATCAGCTGGAACTAATGTTCACAATCCTGAGCAAAACATTTTAAACTCAGATCTATCTATGCAACTAGATGTGATTCCTAGGCCCATGATACACAATATTCATCCAGCTGAGAACATCAATGGGGATGTCCTAGAAGGTGTGAGAACTAGAAGACAAACTCTAATGTGAATGTCTGCTTGTACTCTTGTTTTCTCTCTCAAATGGAACCCAAGAAGGTGGAAGAAGCTCTCAAGGACAACAATTGGGTTGAAGCAATACAAGAGGAGTGGCTTCAATTCAAGAGACAAAAAGTATGGAACCTATGTCCATTGCCACCTGGCCAAGTCCCTATTAGCACCAAGTGGGTGTTCAGAAATAATAGAGATGATAGAGGTTTGATCATCAAGAGAAAATCTAAACTTATGGTTCAAGGATACACACAAGAGGAAGGAATAGATTACACTGATGTCTTCACACCTGTTGCAAGACTTGAGGCTGTAGGAATTTTCTATGCCTTAGCAGCATCCAAGAACTTCACAATCTATCAACTTGATATCAAATGTGCATTTCTGTATGGGGATATCGATAAAGAAGTCTATCTATGCCAGCCACCTGGATTTGAAGGCCCACAGTCCCCAACTACGTGGTAAACTGGATAAAGCTCTTTATGTGTTACACTAAGTACCTAGGTTGTGGTACAAGACACTGTCTTAGTTTTTTTTTTCAAGAATGGCTACACCAGAGGCACCATAGACAAGACATTGTTCATAAAAAAGTCTGGGAAGGACATGTTGCTTGTAGAATTTTATGTTGATGACATCATACTTGGTTCCTCAAATAACCAAATGTGCAAATACTTTAAAAGCATCATGAGAAAAAAATTAAGATGAGTTCCATAGGAAGGATGGATTTCTTCCTTCGAATTCAAGTGAAGCAGATGGAAGAAGGGTTCTTCATCACTCAATCTAAGTATGTCAAGTACATCTTAGAAAGGTTTCAAATGAAAGATTGTAAGCCAGTTAAGACACCTATATAAAGAAATCACAATCTTTGTTCTGATTCTGAGGGGGAGGATGTTGATTAGCATCAGTACAAGGAACATATTGGATCTCTAATGTATCTCATTGCCAGTAGACCTGATATCATTTTTTCAACTTGTATCTGTGCAAGATATCAAGCTGCTCCCAAGGTGTCTCACCTAATTGCTATTAAGATAATTCTTAGATACCTCAAAGGAGCTCCCAAAATTGGCCTTTAGTATCCTAAGAACAAGGATTTTAATCTTTATGGTTACACTGATAGTGATTATGGAGGCTACAACATTAACAAAAAATCCACATAAGGAGGATGTCAATTTCTTGGAGTAATGATCATCTCTTGGCACTGCAAGAAGCAATCATGCATCTCCATGTTAACCGCTAGCTGAATACATTGCTGCTGTAAGCTACCAATCTCAACTGTTATGGATTCAAATCAAATGTTAGAATATGGTTTCAACTTCATGGATACTCTTATCCACATAGACAACAAAAGTGTTATTTCAATTACAAAAAATCCAGTCAAGCACTCTAAGACAAAGCATATTGACATCTAGTATCATTTCATTCGAGATATAAATGAGAAAAACTTAATCAAATTAGTCAAAGTTGATTCAAATGAACAATATGTTGATTTGTTCACCAAAGCCTTTGATGAACAAAGATTTAAGTGTTTAATGATGGCTATTGGGATGATTAACATTGACTAGTAAATCTCTAAGTATGAATTCTTTCGAAGAGAAATTTACCCTCGGAAGAGATCTTTATCTATCTTCCAAAGGCAAATTCCTCTACATAAGTATTCTCTTCTGAAGAGTTTTTAGCCTCGAAAGACTATTTGACCATAGATCAAATTTCCTTCCGAAGGTTACTAACTTCTTCTTTCGGAAGAAGACACTACTCTCGGAAGCAAAGTTTGTCTTTAAGACATAGTTTGCGTTGGAAGTAATAGTGGCTTCGAAAGATAATATTGATAAACACAATTGTTTACTCTCGGAAGCAATTTTACTCTCAGAAGAACAACTTTACTGTGTAACGGAAATCTTTAGGCCCAACTCTTCAAAAAGTAAGATTTTATTCATGATTGTCAAAATATTTTAAATGGTCTATCTTACCGCCTCTATCAAATCAGAACATAAACTGTCCTTTCACCTTCTCTGTTTGATCTTTTACCTACCATTTAAATACTTCTAACTCTCTTTCTTTGAAATCTTTACCACTGTAAAAGCCCTAAATTTCCACTATCTTCTTCACTCCAATAATACTTTCACCATAATGGTTTTGAATCCCCAACACAACCAGGTTAGAATCCTTGATTTTTCAAAGGATTATAGTTTTGCCCCCATCATCCAATTTCTAACACAATTCGCATACTTCATTGCTTTCGCTGTTAACCCCACCATATGTTTAATTTCTAGCCAAATTCTGGGCCAATGGTCAAAATGACATGCTCAATGGTGAACAGGTTATCAGATCAATAATTTATAGATAGGAGATTATCATAAGTGAGATCACTATTAGGGAGCATTAGGAGCTACATGATGAAGGAGCCTCCACTGAATTCCCTAAGTCTGATTTGGAGGACACTTACACCCAAATAGGATATGGAGGAGATGTAAGCAAGTCTACAGTTTACAAGTTCAACTTTTCTTATAACTAGAAGTTCTTGCTACATATAGTCATGTACAACTTATCCAACAAATCAGGGGGTTGGGATCAAGTTCGATATGATCTGGGCTGCCTAGTCCATAGGTTGTTGAAGATCCTTAGATTCAATTACTCAAGATTTATGCTAAACAACCTGAAGGTAATCTTACTAGGAATACATTCTATATGTATCCCAGGTTTATTCAGCACATAATCAACTGTGAGTTAGATCAGGATAAACTAGAATGTGCAAATGTTCTATTGGTTCCTTAAATGAGGTAGGGTATCTTCAAAATGCTGAAGAAGATATCCACCAACTTTA
Source organism: Flaveria floridana (assembly GCA_018326465.1). Lineage (NCBI taxonomy): Eukaryota > Viridiplantae > Streptophyta > Magnoliopsida > Asterales > Asteraceae > Flaveria > Flaveria floridana. The sequence continues at coordinate 3,683 of BJCO01792553.1, read as the reverse complement.
CTGGAAGGTTCACTCATCTCCTTCCAGGTTTGCTTGAGCTAATGGCTCCTGGTGACATCCCTACAAACATCACAGGTGATGAACCCACACCAGACACAACCACTTCACTAGAAATTACTTCTTCACACCCCATCAAGTTCACATATCAAAGACGCCCCAAACAAACCCTTGTTCAATCTACTCTATTTGAACAAGTCCCCTCCGTTCACACCAAAAATACTGAAATGGAACATAGGGCTCCCCCTCAGCCAGAGGTCCAACCATCCTCCATAATAGACCTCAATATCAGTGTTGAGTCTCCTTAGTCTCAACCTGATAAGCCCATTAACCAAGCCATAAGCCCTCAGGGTGAGTCCCAACACTCCCATGAGAAGCAAAAAAGGGACAGCCACATCACTAGTTCAACTACTATCATAAAAGAACTATTAGTTGCTGGCCAAGGTATCAGGTTATTAGAAATAACCTCTGAATCCTTTCTTGACCTACTAACCTGACCTGATGAGGATATTATGTTCACTTAGGGCGATGATGTTGATCTACCATACCACTCTCTAGATCAACTGACCCCCGGGAACCCCTAATATCTAGCCCATATCAGCTAGCCCAAACTAAGGAGTGTCCAACAGGAGTGAAGGTAACTCATAGAGATTCAGTTGCCACTACTGAGAGTGCTTCATCAGCCTTACAGGACAGTGGTAACATAAGTGGGACTGAATCTATGGCAACCTTACCCAATGATGACTCATAAAGAGACATCAGTATGCAAGGGTATCCAGGGTGCCAAGAAACCACGTCTGGTGGTGATGATGAACATACCACGTATGTTATCTTATCTCCTAATGATTCTTCAAAGGACGATGAGGGTAGTTGATGCGTGCGAAAAGTATATATATTGTGATAATGGTTTTTTGCACAGATTCAGTTTTAATTGGTTAATAGTAATACTAAACTACACATACAAAAGGCAAGTGCACCTATCATGAGGTAATGTAGTGATGGTAACAACCGAGTCTCAATCCGTGGACACACCTAGCCTACTCAACTACCTTAATGACTGACTACCAGATTTGGTTTTTGTTTGAGAAAAATAATAAGTTTCCTTAATGTAGTTAAGATTTTTTAGGGTTTTAGAAATAGTACTGAAAATAAAGTAAAACAAGGTTGAAACTTTAAGATTTAAATCTAGGGAATAAAGGCTATCATCCTAATTAGATTACATTTATGTAGTTGTAATGAATTGGTGGTATGATTAAAAATATTTATTAAAGTAATTGTGTTAATGTTTATAAATGTGAGCTGGCACAGTTTCTCGTCTATCTGCTCCGTAGTGACTAGGACCATGTCAGGTTGAGATTTACAGCATAGGTCAAAGCCCTAATAATGTAGGTAAATCTTTTATGACCTTTTCGACATATGATTTCTGAAAACCTAACTTAATGTTAAGAAGAGAGTTGATCAAGTTTCTTTTAACATACCATTAATTATAGAAAACCATAACAATTACTAAGGATTTCTCAAATTAAAAAAAGAAAACCCGTAAATGATCAGAAAGTTAAAGTGATATGATTTCTAATGACCATTTCTAGTTCATTAGCCATGGATTATTATGAAGACCGATTTCGTGAATAAAAGTTGATCATACTTTTTTCAACCGTGTATGACATACACTATTACAAATCATAAGTTTATAACTTCCTGTTCAAATGTAGGTGCTACCATTGAAAGTTTTCCCAAGACCACCATAACATTAACACAATATAAATCATACCATTACTAGTAGTTTTGATTTGTTTCTTCAAGAATGGGTTGTAATGCAGGTGCATTACCCTGGGTGGTTTTGCCACTCCGTGTGGTGATGGCTTAGACTTGAGCATTAGGGTTTGTCATAGTGTTGCTAGGCAAGGCACCTTGGGGTCTTGCAGATAGTTGTTATGCTATCTGACCTACTTAGTTTTCAATTGTTTGCAATGATGATTTGTTGCTTTTGATGTCAGCCTTGTTTCTTTGGAATCTCTCCTCATTTCTTTGATCAGATTTCCAAATGTATTCATATATGGCTTGTATGGTTATCAACAATTGCTATAGTAAGTCCTCCATTGATGATGTTCCACAGTCTTGGTTATTACTGCTTGGACCTTGGTATGGTGGCTTTTGTTGTTGGTAAGGTGGCATGCGATTGAATCCAGATGATGATTGGTTGTTACCAGCTTCTCTGTAATTCGAGTTGCTCCTCCAGTTTGGGTTGTTACTATATGAGTTATTTGGGCCTCCTACATAGTCAACATCGTCAACAATCATAATGCTTTGTGGACATTCGTTGGTCTTATGTGAATTTCGGCATGTGTTGCATCGTGTTGAAGTTTTCTTCAGTTCGGTTTGCAATTGTTCGAATCATTTGGTTAGTGCTTCTCACTGAGCCGCAATCAGTGGTTCAGAGTGTACTTGATAAGTTCCTTTAGAACTGGGTTTGTTTCTTAAGGGATTATAAGCAAAGCTCTTCTTAGTTGCTCTTTGTAGGGCTTGGTATGACTTTGTTGGCATGACACTTCTAAAATCTCCTCCCACACTTTGCTCTACAGCTTGTTTGTGTGCTCCGCTAATTGCATTGTAAAAAGTTTGACACTGCAGGCACAGATCACGTCCGTGATGTGGGCAATTTGTTGCCTTAAGTGCATTGAGCAATTTGTTCTTCTCATTATTTCATAAAGCGGATGAGATTATGACAGGTGGTTGAGATGTGTTTTCAAGAAAGGTGTATTTAATATGAGATAGAACTTCTTTGAGTTCTAAAACAAGAGGGTCTTTGATAGAAGGTTTGGCTTTGGGTTCTAGTTCTTGTTCGATAATCTCGAGTGCTTCTTGATAAGATGATTTTTCATCAATTCTAATTCTGGAGTGATTTGATTCTCATGGATGGGTTCAATGGTACGGACTTCTATTAGTTGAGTGTTGCAAACTTCAATTTGACGAGTGTTCTTCAGATGACAGCTTATGATTAATTCGCAGACATCAATATAATAGAGTGCGTCATCGTGATGTTGAGGATGTTTCATGGATTGTCCTATGTCAAATGTCACTTCCTCCTCATCCACTCGGAGTGTGAGTTTGCCAGTGCAAACATTGATGAGGGCTCGAGCAGTTGCTAAGAAAGCTCGACCTAGGATAGGAGGAACATTTTTATCCTCATCCATGTCAAGGATCATAAAATCAATAGAAAATACGAATTTGTCGATTTTAACTAAGAGATTTTCAATGATGCCTCTTGGATATTTAACAAAACGGTCAGCTAACTGGATGCTCATACGGCTAGGTCTAGGATCACCTAAGTTTAGCATTTCAAAACCCGCATAAGGCATAATGTTAATGCTACACCTAAATCAGCTAACGCGTTGCTAACAGAAAGATTTCCTATTCGGAAAGGTATGGTGAAACTCCCTGGATAAGTCATCTTTTGAGGTAGTTTGTTTTAAAGAACTACAGAGCATTCCTCATTTAAAACTACATGTGATAACTCTTCCAGTTTCTTTTTATTTGAGAACACACCCTTTAAAAACTTAGCATAATTTAGCATTTGGGATAAGGCTTCCATGAAGGGCAGATTGATGTGGGGTTGTTAGAAAAACCCTAGGAATTTTCCATATTGTGCCTCCATTCGTTGTTGTGTCAAACGATCACAATCTGGA
>BJCO01792532.1:0-23842 GCA_018326465.1 Flaveria floridana | reverse complement strand
GAAGCAAAAGAAGAAAAGCATAAAAGTTGAAGGACTTAAGATGTAAATACCAAAGATGAATTGCACAACACAAGTATCGATACGGGTTCACAACACTTAGTATTTCTCTCAAACGTACCAGGTACTACTCAAAGTTGAATTGCAGAATCAAGAACTTAGTTGATAATAATAAAATAAAAACAAGAGAATTTTTTCAAGATACTTGTATATATTATCTCTCAACTAAGTATTACAAGACTCATGCAGAAGCATTGATACTAAGTTACAATGAGCGACTATATATACTACTATCTACAGCTTGTTATACGTAGATAACACGCTGGGTCTTACTACTATATAAATACTACATTGTAAGAGGTAAGTTATCTTAGATAAAATATATCTAAGATTTGGTAGTCATGACAGGTCCATGACTTACCATTTGGTTAACAATAAAGGTGGCAACTACACCTACTAAGGAATAGTGAAAAGTGGACAAAGGTAAGGTCAAACACACGAGCGTGGAAAGCATCTTTGCAGATGATCATAGTAGGCAGCCAGTGTCAGTTGGACCATGCTTTGTCCAGTGGTTCATACTGTGCTTCTTCCGAAGGTAAAACAGCTTCGGAAGAACAAGTTCTTCTGAAGCATTTTATACTTCGGAAGACACAGCTTCTCCTGAGGCTTTAGTCTTCAGAATACTTTGTCTTCATTCTTCTAAGTGTCCTCTTCGGAAGGAGAACTTGTTAGTCTCGAAAGACTAAGTTCACCCTTCGGAAGCTCTTCGGAAGATTATCTCAAAAGCTTCGGAAGGTGCGGCATTGCCTTTGAAAGACATTCCTTAGTTGTGCAGATTTCTTCTAAGTGTTGTTTTGGTTGCACCAGCCTTAATAGATCCAACAAACTCCCCATAGGCTGATGCTAACAAAACTACACTTTGTTTCCTTTTTACCTTTCAACTCCTCTTCAGCTCTTGCCTTTTGTTGAGTTTGCCAAGATGCAGGCTGTCAATGTGTCTTCTGATATAAGCAGCTAAAGGGTGGTTAGATGGATTGGTGATGGTCTCTCTGCTAACTCATCAATATCAAATCTACTTAAGTGTAGCAGAGAAGAGGCAGTTAACCTGTCTACCTCTCCATTCTCCCTCTCCACAACAAAGTCGTGGGAAGGTATCTCAAAACTCCATTGGACAATTCTTTGTCTAGGAACCAGAGGTTGTCTTGGTAGTCTGTCTCCATTCTTAGTGTCCAAAATGGATACCAATATTCTTCCTAGTCTCTTTTCATCATCATTCAAGGACCCAGAGTTTAAGGCCAGCAGAGTAAGTGACTGGTGTAGAATTTCTATGGGAAGATCTAGGAAGGCATCTCTTGTGATGGAGCTTGATGATCCATCAATGTAATTGATAGTGATGATCTCATCATCATAAGAGATGCTACTCACTCTAGAGCAATTAGTGAGTTTCCTTTTGATCTCCCCAATCTCCTCTAAGGTTGGAGGATTAGATGGTTCAGAGAATGGTTTGGAGATCGGTTGGGTTTTGGGTTGTAGGATGAGTAGTGGTGGTGGTTATTGAGAGCCAGAGGAAGTTGGTAAGGGTAGGAAGGATGGTGTTGGTTTAGGGGTGTATGGTTCAGTGCTGGGTTCGGTTTTGATTTGGGTTTAGGAGTTGGTTTGGGTTCCACTCTCTGTATCCCTTGGGATACCTCCTTCCTTCTTCCTAAATGAATGTCAACGTTGATGTCACTGACATGTCGTTGTAGTGTTTTCTCTGACATGGAACCAACCTGCCTGCTAAAGAATCCATGTGCTCTGAGATAAGCCTTCATCTAGGTTTTATCTCCTACCTTCTTGGCAACTGCAAGCTTGGCCTCTTCTTCTTTCTTCTTCCTCTCATTGGCTTTCTCCCTAGCAGTCGTCTTCCTCTCTTTCCTGGTCTGATCTTGTTCTCTATTGACGAGAAGTAGGATTGTCTCATTGTCATGAGGACTCAGCTCCTCCTGAGAATAACCTCTTGAGCATAAGAAGGTTATCCTCTCCATCATTTTCTTCCTCTCTACTTCTTCTTTCATCTTTCTAGCCCTCTCTTGTTTGGCTAACTTTGCTACATGCTCCTTTTCTCTTTTCAGCAAAGTTGCCTCTTCCAAATTGATAAGATCATCAAGTGGGAGTAGTAGCGCTTCTTTATTTTCTATTTCCAGGCTAATAAGCCTATCAATTACTTCCAGCCTCTTCTTCTCATTGATGGCTTCCTAAGATATTGCTGCTGCTTTGCTGCTTGTAGCCAACAACTTCTCAGTAGGCAGCATACCTTTTCTCCCTAGCTTGTTTATTCTCTCATCCTCAAGAAGTTCCTCCTCAGTCATCTTCCTTTTTCCTTTGTAGTCATGAGGATATACTTTCTTTGGAGATTCTGGCTTTGAGGATTGAGGTTGAGAGGGTTGGGGTTGAGAAGGTCCTGGTTGATCATGTGTTGTCTGTGGAAGAATAGGAGTTGTAAGGAAGTCCTCACTATTCACCTCAGAGGCTAGATCAAGAATGGCCTCTGTGAGATCATCGGGCAAAGATAATAAGCCAGCAATTGCTTCCACAACTTGAATTTCTGCTTCAGAAGAAATTGAAGTAGTTGTACTAACTGTCCCACCTAAGGTAGTTGCTGGGCCATCAGTCCCTATTTCCCCTTCGAATTGAATCTAAGGTTCCATAGTTACCTTAGGTTGACCAACTTCCACCTGAGTGATAGGTGGTACACTGAAGCTTTGGATTTCTTCTCCTTTAAAGTAGGTGGTTGCAAAATCAGGGGATGGTTGTTCAAGTGAGGAGCTCATCAGGAATTGTGTGAAAAGATTATGAAGATTGATGAGCATCCTTGGGTCCAATTGAAACATTAAAGGAGGTGGTTGTGGGAAGACAATATGTGATTGCTTTTGATGAGGGTAAGGGGAGAATAAAGTTGTGAGTGCCAGAGATTGAGGTTCCCCAGAAATTTAAGGTTCCTCATGAGCTTGTTTCTATACATTCTCCCCCTTTTTGGTAGCATCATCTTGAGAACTAGATGAGCTAGAGGAAGAACTTAAAGAAACCTGAGTAGGTACATGTCTGACAGACTTCTCAATCTGTGTCTCAGCTAGTTTGGCCTTGAGATTTTTAATCTTAAGTTGCTGAGTGACAGACCTGTTTTCTAGGATCCTAACCTTAGATTCAAGGTTTGAGACCTTAGAAAGCAAGTAATTAATTGTGAGTTTCAGACTTCCCTCATTTTCAGTTGAATAATCATGGGGAAATGAGACAACATACCTCGTATATACATCCTCATCGCCAGTGGTAGTTTCTTGGTGCCCTAGATACCCTTGCTTAAAGTCATCTCTTTCAGAGATGCCAATAGACAAAGTTGTCATAGACTCAGTCTCATTGATGTTACCACTGTCCTGAGAGCTCCATGTGAAACACTCAGTAGTGGTAGCTGAGCCTACATGAGTCCTCTGCACACCGGTGGGACTCACCTCAGTAATAGGTTGCTGATGTGGGTCAGAGATCAGAGGTTCTCCTTGGCTCTGTTGATCTAAAAGTTGGTGTGGCAGATCAACTTCATAGCCATTAGAGAACATAAGCTCATTATCAGTATGGGTTAAAAGGTCAGTAAAGGATATAGAGGTTATGCCTAATGACCCGGGACCTTGGTCAACATCTAATGGCTCTGAGCCAGTGATATGGCTGTCCCTTTTTGGCTGCTCAGGTGAGTGTTGGGACTCATCCTAAAGGCTGAGGCTTGGGTAATGGGCTCATTAGGTTGAGACTAAGGAGACTCAACACTAATATTAAGGTTAATTGGAGGGAATAGTAAGACCTCCGACTGAGTGGGAGCCCTTTGTTCCACTCTAGCATTTTTGGATTGAACAGAGGGGGCTTGTTCAATCAGAGTAGATTGAAAAAGGGTTCGTTTGGAACGTCTCTGATAAAGGCTTTTGATAGGTAGGGAGGCCTTTTGGAGTGGAAGGGTGATAGCTGGTGTGGGTTCATCACCTGTGGGTTGATCAGGGATGTCTCCAGGAGCCATAGGCTCAAGCATACCTAGCAGCAGAGGAGTGAATCTCCAAGTGAAGTTGGATGATACATTCTTCAGCATTTAGAAAATACCAGGCTTCATGTGAGGAACTACTAGAATATCCTTGTATTCTAGTCTATCCAGGTCCAGTTCACAGTTGATGATGTGCTGAATGAAGCAGGGATACATGTAGAATGTGTTCTTGATGAGGTTTCCCCTTAGATTATTCAGAACAAACCTGGAATAGTTGAACCTCAGGCCTTTGACCAACCCATGAACTAGACAGCCTAGTTCATAAGGGATTTGATCCTAACATCCTGATTTGTTTAACAGACTATGAAGAATGATGTGGAGTAAGAACTTCCAGTTATAAGAGAAGTTAAACTTGTATACAGTGGATTTACTCACATCACCCCTATAGCCTAATTGAACATATGTATCTTACAAATCAGATCTTGGAAATTCAGTTGGGGCTCCAGCATCATGAAGTTCCAAATGCTCTCTGATAGTGGTTTCACTTACCACTATTTCTTGTCCACAGACTCTCCATTGAATTACCCTCTCATTGTTTATGATTGTGTTTTGACCATTTGTCCAAAAATCAGACATATGGTTAGAATAGATGACAGGGTTTATGGTGAGAGCGGGAAGGTATACTGATTGTATGAGAAACTGGATGATCTAAGTGAAATCATCATCCACAGAGGAATCGAGAATGGCAATTTGATTTTGTTGGGGATTGAGAGCCATTTCTTGAAAATTTTCAGAAAAGGGGAAAATTAAGTTCAAAGAAGATAATGGAAATAGAGTATTTGGGCTTTTACAGTGGTAAAGAAAGTGGACAGAATGGGCGGAATCCTTTTTAAGTGAAGTAAAAAATCAAACCGATAAGGTGAAATGACAGTTACGGCTGATTTGACAAGGGCGGTAAGGATGTTTTATTAAAAATCTACCTACAATCTTTCATAAAATCTTACCTTTTGCAGAGTGGGCCTAAAATGTTTCCGTTACAATTTTAAAAGTATTCTTTCATTAATAAAGGCTTCCGAGAGAACTGTTAAGATTCTCTCCTGAGTGTCTTCTGAAGCCAAATCTGCTTCCGAAGCAAAATTTGTCATAAATATTTTTTGCTTCCGAAGTGAAAATGTGCTTCCGTAAAAGTAGAAATTTGCCTTTGGAAGAAAATTAATCTATGATTAATTTGTCCTTCGAATCATAATTCTATTCGGAAGATATATCTGGATAAGAGAAATCGGAGGAAGACTGAGACTGTCTTCCGAGTGTAAATTTCCCTTCGGAAGAGTTTACACACTGAAAATTTTTGAAGAAATACTTAATGTTACAGGGCTTAGATTGTAAAGTAGACAAGTTTGACTTAACATATTGTTCAAAAGAGTTAGTCAATGTTTATCATCCCAATAGCCGTAATTAAATATTTAAATCTTCGCATCAAAGGCTTTGGTGAACAAATCAGCATATTGTTCATTTGAATCAACTTTGACTAACTTAATCAGATGTTTCTCATTAATATCTCTAATGAAATGATACCTGATGTCGATATGCTTTGTCTTAGAGTGCTTGACTGGATTTTCAGTGATTGAGATAGCACTCTTGTTGTCTATGTGGATGGGAGTCTCCATAAAGTTGAAGCCATAATCTAACATCTGATTTTGAATCCTTAGAAGTTGAGCACAGCAGCTACAGCAGCTATGTATTCGGCCTCAGTAGTTGATGTAGATACACATGATTGCTTCTTGCATTGCTAGGAGATGATCCTTCCAACAAGAAATTGACATCCTCCTGATGTAGATTTCTTATTGATGTTGCAGCCACCATAATCACTGTTAGTATAACTGTGAGATTGAAGTCCTTGTTCTTAGGATACTAGAGGCCTAGTTTAGGAGCACCTTTGAGGTATCTAAGTATTCTCTTGACAGCAATAAGGTGAGACACATTGGGAGCAACTTGATATCTTGCACATATGCGTGTAGCAAACATGATATCAGGTCTGCTGGCAGTGAGATACATCAGAGATCTAATAATTTCCCTGTACTGATGTTGATCAGTATCCTCCCCCTCGGAGTCAGGACAAAGATTGTGATTTCTTTGTATTGGTGTCTTAGCTGGTTTACAATCCTTCATTTCAAATCTCTCTAAGATGTCCTTGACATACTTAGATTGATTTATGAAGAAGCCATCTTCCATTTGCTTCACTTGAATTCCTAGGAAGAAATCCATTTTTCCCATAGAACTCATTTCGAAGTTTTTCCTCATTATGCTTTCAAAGTCTTTACACATTTGGTCATTTGAGAAACCAAATATGATGTCATCAACATAGACTTGAACTAGCAACATGTCTTTTCCTGATCTTCTTATGAATAATGTCTTGTCTATAGTGCCTCTGGTATAGCCATTCTTGAGAAGAAATTAAGACAATGTCTCATACCACAGCCTTGGTGCCTGATGCAGTCCATAAAGAGCTTTTTCTAGTTTGCACATATAGTGGGGGTGCTGTGGGTCTTCAAAACCAGGTGGCTGACATATATAGACCTCTCTGTCAATATCCCCATACAAGAATGCACATTTGACATCAAGTTGATGCACTGTGAAGTTCTTGGATGCAGCAAAGGCAAGAAAGATTCTTACAGCTTCAAGTCTTGCAACAGGTGCAAAGACATCAGTGTAATCTATCCCTTCCTCTTATGTGTATCCTTGAACCACAAGTCTTGCTTTGTTCTTAATAATCAAACCTCTATTATCTCTTTTGTTTCTGAACACCCATTTTATGCCAATAGGGACTTGACCAGGAGGTAATGGACATAGATTCCACACCTTTTACCGCTTGAATTGAAGGAATTCCTCTTGCATTGATTCAACCCAGTTGTTGTCCCTGAGGGCTTGCTCCACCTTTTTAGGTTCCATTTGAGATAAAAAGCATGACTACAGGCAGACATTTCCATTATGAGTCTGTCTCCTTGTTCTCACACCTTCTGAAGCCTTTCCAGTGATGTCAAGTCTGACTGACACATGTTGTTGGCTATACTTTATTCCACCATTCACCTTTCTGACTGACACATGTTGTCAAGTCTGATACACTGCATGGTGCTTTCCCACGCCTATGTAGTTGGCCATACTTTGTCCACTATTCACCTTTTCTTTTCTCAGTTAGTACAGTTACCAACTTTAGTAGGTAACAAAAGGTAAGTCATGGACATTCCATGACTACCTAATCTAGGATAGTAGTTTATCCTAGATACCTTACTTCTAGCAATGTAATATTTGTTTAGATGTAAGTTCCAGCTGGTTTTCTAAGTATAACCGACTTTAGATAGTAGTATATATAGTTTCTCCATATAACTCATTACGCATGCTTTGTAACAGTCTTGTAAACACTGAGTTGAGAAGTAATATATACAAGTATCTTGAAAACCATTTCCTGTGTTTATTAACTTAGTATGTTATCATCAACTTAGTTAGAGATTCTGCATCATCTAACGAATGAGACTTAGTGAGTTTGTGAGAAAATATTGTGTTGAGAGACCAACACCAATCTTGCAATTGGTATCAGAGTGTCCAAACTCTTGATTATGAGATCTAACGATCCCAAATCACCCTTATTTTCTCATACTCACTCACTCTACTCAAATGGCCATCAATCAGAAATACTCTGAAACTAAGATGAGAGCCATGACTAATGCTCCTATTATCACTCCTGATAATTTCAGAAGCTCATGTCAACATATTGGAGGCTTCATCAAGTATCAAGACAGCCGTATGTGGAGGTCTGTCATTCATGGTCCATACAAGTTAAAGGTGGCATCACTAACTGAGGATGGTGTCACTCTTAAAAAGGATATATGAAGATTACTCAAATGAAGACTTCAAGAGGATGGACATTTATTCCAAAGCAATGACTGCACTACTCATTGCTATACCAAACTCTATAATGGTAGGCTTTGAGCACTACACGACAGCCAAAGAACTCTTTGATGCTTTGACATTGATTCTGGTTCCTCTGAATCCAAAGAATCCAAGAAAGATGTACTGAAGTAGAAGTTTGAAAACTTCACCTATATTGATGGTGAGACCTTCAGCCAACAATACTTCAGGTACATGGACTTAATCGCATCTCTTCTGTCTATGGGAGTGACTTTTGCAAAGAGAGACATAGTCAGAAAATTCATGAGTGTACTTCCTCAAGAATGGACTTTCTATTGTGTTTCTATCAAGAGAACTAAAAATCTAAACACACTCACCATGACTAAACTATATGGAATCCTTGATGGATACCTACGGAAAGGGAGACTCAGAAGGGCTATCGGATGAACAGAAACTCAAACCCTCCTGTCAGCAATGCTCTACATGTTGCTGAAGGGTCAAGAACTCCCCAGCCCCAGATGTACCTGAACTAAAATCAACAACCATCATACTCCTCTAGGCCTTACATCATATTTCCTGAGACACCCAGGTCTCAACAAGCTCAACAAAGTCCTTTCCAGGATAGTTGTGCTTTTGTTTCAGGAAATGAACACTCTAGAGATTTTCAATTCTGCTTTGATGATCTAGAGTGTTTTAACCCAGATGATGTAGAATACATGGATATTGTCCAACAGATGGCTCTCTTAAACTATAGAGAAAAGAAGTTCTTTAAGAGAACAGGAAGGCAATTTCCCCAGAACCCAACTAACAGCAAGTTTAAGTTTGATAAGTCAGAAGCCAAATGATACAATTGTAACCAACTTGGTCATTTTGTAAGGGAATGCAAAGCTCCTAGATCTAATCTTGGAGAAGCTTAGGCCTCTCAACATCATGCTACCCCAAAGGCTGCAACCAAACCAACTGAGCAGCAAACTACAGCTGTTGCTTAAGAGGTTGATTGGAGCTTTATGGTGCAAGATGTCACCCCTGCTCAAGCTCTCATGGCTGGATCTGATGATACCAAGGGATATGAACATCTCTGTACTCTTGTCTGTATAGCTAAGGTTAAAATGTATCAGGACTACAACATGGAAATTAAGTCTGATATTGAGTCCTAAAATATATTAAAATCTGATTTTAAGAGAGTAGAATTTGACCATAAATTCAAAATTGAAGAGTTAGAGAAAACTTGCAGGATCGTTGTTGGTCTCTCAACAAGAGGTTTTCTCTCGAACTCACTAAGTCTCACTCGTTTGATGAATGCATAATCTCAAGCTAAGTTAATAATAATATCCTAAGTTAATGAACATAACAGATGGTTTTCAAGATACTTGTATATATAACTGCTCAACTAAGTAGTTACAAGACTCTTACAAGCATGGTTCAAAGTTACAAAGAGAAACTATATATACTACTATCTATAGCCGGTTAGATGTAGGTACCCAGCTGGAACTTACATCTAAACAAATACTACATTGTTAGAAGTAAGGTATCTAAGATAAAATACTATCCTAGATTAGGTAGTCATGATAGGTCCATGACTTACCTTTTGGTTACCTATTAAAGTTGGTAACTGTACTGACTGATAAAAGGTGAACAGTGGAATAAAGTATGGTCAACTACATGGGCGTGGAAAGCACCATGCAGTATATCTGACTGTGTCAGTTGGACTATACTTATGTCCACTGGTCCATAGTTAGTTCTTCCGAAGGTAAAATGGCTTCGGATGAACAAAGTCTTTCAAAACCATTTATACTTCGGAAGAGATAACTTCTTCCAAAACTTTAGCAAGTCTTCATGAACTTTTCTTCGGAAGGCTTTGTCTTGAATCTTCCAAGTGTAGAACTTTGGAAGGAGAACTCCTTAGCCTCGAAAGACTGAGCTCTTCCTTCGTTCGAAAGATCTTCAACTTTGCTTCGAAAGTGCATCTTTGTATTCGGAAGCCTTTGCTCAGTTGTACTCAAAATCTTCTAAGTGTAGTTTTGGTGGTACCAGCCTCATCTAATCCAACAAAACTGTATCTTCTTTAAAACATGAACACTCAAACTACAGGACTTAAATAAAAGACTTACTCTCCAAGTTGACTGAGGCTGAAGCCCAGCTAGTCATAGCTGAGGCTAAAGCAAAGAAATATGCTATTCAAGAGCATAACTTTAACACCATTCTTGCATCATCCTCCCACTCAAAGGTATGCTATCAAAAAAAAAGTGGGTTGGGAACTAATGAAATTGCTCCACCACACTCTTATGTGTCTATAAGACATCCATGATGTGGTACTAATGAGAAAGAGGTTCCAACTGCTAACCCACTATCCAATAATCAGGAGAGTGATGTAATAATGGTTACAACCACGGTGATTGATAAGGTAGAAAACCTCATCCACACAGATGAGGATGAACCTCTGACCACCAAAGACAAAAAGAACAAGATAAGGGTAGCTAGGAAAACCGCTAAGAAGGCGGCTGAGTCTAAGATAAAAATAGACCCAAGACAAAAGGGTGTATTCATCTCAGCCGGATTTCAAGTGGCTAGAAACTCTGATTTAGGAAAGGAGTATAGTACCAGTACTCCTGTCCAGCTAAAGAATTAGAAGTTAAAGGGAAAGGTTGTTGAAGAAGACAAGAAGTGCAAGAAACAACAACACTCATGCCCCATCAAAGGTAACATTGAGTGCATAATTTATGGTCTGCATAACCACTTGGCCAAAGATTGTTACTACAATCTAGCAAGCACACATTATGCAAACAATGTTAAAAAAGAAGGAGTCAAGGAAGGTTTCACATTTGGACCGTATCATATGGTTCAAATGTTAAAGAAATGAAAGCTTGTTTCCGAAGCCAAATTGCTTTCGGGAGAAACTCATTCTTCCGAATGGAAAATAGCTTCGGAAGATAAGCCCAAGAACAAACAAAGGAATAAAAGGAATACTTTGAAATCTTCAGATAAGAAGACTGCTTTGAAAGAAAAGGTGGTGGCTACCTCTTCTGAGAACAAAGAAGCCTCAGAAGCAAGTCATGCTGCTCAAGCCTCTCCAGGCTCATCTACACTAATCAACCATAGGATTGAATGGAAGATCAAACAAAATTTTGCAGCCCAAACCTCTTCTTCACAAACCATATTTAAACCCCCATGCATACATTTTGGTTCAATTATGTCATCTACATTAGAAAAGCCAATGATCAATAATGCCTGGGCTTCTAATAGTAACTGATCATTTCACCATATGTGTAGGGGCATCCATATGACAAGAATGGAAATATTTGGATTATAGATAGTGGATGCTCCAGGCATATGATAGGGAACATATCTCTTCTTCAATAATTTCAACATTTTGATGGAGGTCTTGTTCAGTTTGGAGATGAATCCGGATGATACATTTCTGGTAGAGGTAATGTGTCCAATTGTAAGTTAAAGGTAGACAAAGTACACTTTTTCAGGCAGCTTGAACATAATCTTTTCAGTGTTTCTCGATTCTATGACCAAAAGCATCAAATGCTTTTTACAAAACATGAGTGCATTACCCTCAAACCTGGGATGACAATTCCTTAGAAATTAGTGCTTCTTAGATCTCCCAGGACAGGGGGATATGTACAGCTAGATATGAACAATGCTTCCCCACTGGATGAAGTATCATGCTTTCTTTCCAAAGCAAATGGTGATGAGTCTACTCTTTGGCAAAAAAAATGTGTAATGTTAATTTTAAAACTATGAATAAACTGGTTAAAAATAACTTGGTACATGGTATGGCTAAAAAGGAGTTTTTCTGTAAAGACAACTGTGTTGATTGCCTAAAAGGGAAGCAACACAAGATATCCCACAAATCCAAAGAGGTTAACTCCATCATCAACCCATTACACTTATTGCACATCGATCTTTTTGGTCCCACAAGCATAATGAGCATTGGAAGGAAATCATATTGCCTTGTGATAGTTGATGACTTTACTAAATTTACATGGGTATTCTTTTTAAGAACTAAAGATGAAACTGTTGAAACATTAAAATCTTTTATTCTTAAAATTGAAAATCAAATTGATCACAAGGTAAAAACAATTAGAAGTGATCAAGGGACTGAGTAAAAGAATCAAGTTCTTGATTCATTCTGTAACTCAAAAGGGATTACCAGACAATATAGTGCTCCTAGAACTCCTTAACAAAATGGTGTTGCTGAGAGGAGGAACAGGACAGTTATTAAGGCTGCGAGAACCATATTAGCTGATTCAAAGTTGCCTCTAACTTTATGGGCAGAGGCAGTCAACACTGCATGTTATGTGCAGAACAGGGTTCTTATTGTTAAGCCACATGGAAAAAACCCTTATGAGCTATAGAACAAGAGGCCACCGTGTATTGTCTTTCTAAGATCCTTTAGCAGTAGGCGCACCATACTTATCACAAAAGACAACTTAGCAAAATTTGCTGAAAAGTCGGATGATGCTATTTTTGTTGGATACTCTTCAAGCTCTAAAGCTTATAGAGTATTCAACATCAAAAATCAACAATTTGAGGAATCATGCAATATTGTTGTAAATGAGCACACTCCTTATGTTAAGGGGAATGGCCCTGACCACATCTTTAACATAGAATTGTTTACCAACTATTCTAAACCATCTTGTGAGAATGTTTCAGCTAGAACAGGAACTCAAAATGACCTATCTGATGATTAACTGTTTGAGTTACCCAGACCTATTCCAATTTTTCCAAGAAGTCATGAAGAGCAAGCTCCCACTACAACAACTCCCTGAAAGCTTGAATATCATAGGAAACAGTGAAGCTTTAACAAGTTTTCAGTCAGTTGAGCCTACAAACTCATCAGCTGACAACTCCAACTCTCAACACCAAGCTGATGAAGATAGTAATTTGGAGAAACAGGCAACTGGGTTAATACCGCTTCATAGCAAAACATTATTGATGTTATCACCCATTCATTCAATCAGTCCTCATTGAATGAATGTGAGACATCAGCTGGAATCCATGCTCATAATCCTAAGCAAAATTTCTCAAACCTGGATCTATCTATGCAACTAGATGTAATTCCAAGACTCAAGATTCATAACACTCATCTAGCTGAGAACATCAATTGGGAATTTCTCAGAAGGTGTGAGAACTGGATACAAACCCATAATGGGAATGTCTGATGTACTCATGCTTTCTCTCCTAATTGGAACCCAAGAAGGTTGAAAAAGCTCTCAAGGAAAACAGTTGGGTTGAAGCAATGCAAGAAGAGTTGCTTCAATTCAAGAGGCAAAAAGTGTGGAACCTGTGTCCATTGCCACCTTGTCAAGTCCTTATTGGCACTAAGTGGGTGTTTAGAAATAAAGGCAATAATAGAGGTTTGATCATCAAGAACAAGGCCAGTCTTGGAGTTCAAGGATATACACAAGAGGAAGGGATAGATTACACTGATGTCTTTGCACCTATTGCAACACTTGAGGCTGTAAGATTCTTCCTTGCTTTTGCTGCATCTAAGAACTTCACAGTCCATCAACTTGATGTCAAATGTGCATTCCTGTATGGGGATATTGACAGAGAAGTCTATGTGTGTCAGCCACCTGGATTTAAAGACCCACAGCACCCCAACTATATGCGTAAACTGGATAAAGCTCTTTATGGGTTATATCAAGCACCTAGGCTATGGTATGAGACATTGTCTCAGTTTCTTTTAAAGAATGGCTACACCAGAGGCACTATAGACAAGACATTGTTCATAAGGAAATCTAGGAAAGATATGCTGCTTGTTCAAGCCTATGTTGATGACATCATATTTGGTTCATCAAATAACCAAATGTGTAAGGATTTTTAAAGCATCATGAGGAAGAAATTTGAAATGAGTTCCATGGGAAAGATGGATTTCTTCCTTGGAATTCAAATGAAACAGATGGAAGAAGGGTTCTTCATCAATCAGTCTAAGTATGTCAAGAACATTCTAGAAAAATTTGAATGAAAGATTGTAAGCCAGCCAAGACACCTATACAAAGAAATCACAATATTTGCCCTGATTCCAAGGGGGAGGATATTGATCAGCATCAGTACAGGGCAATTATTAGTTGTCTAATGTATCTCACTACAAGTAGACCTAATATCATGTTTGCAACCTATGTCTGTGCAAGATATCAGGATGCTCCCAAGATTTCTCATTTAATTACTGTCAAGAGAATTCTTAGATACTTTAAAAGAGCTCCAAAACTAGGCCTTTGGTATCCTAAGAACAAGAATTTCAACCTTTATGGTTACACTGACAGTGATTATGGTGGGTGCAACATCAACAAGAAATCCATATCAGGAGGATGTCAATTTCTTGGTGGAAGGATCATCTCTTGGCAAGGCAAGAAACAATCCTGTGTCTCTACATCAACTGTTGACGCTAAATACATCGCTACTGCCAATTGCAGTGCTTAACTACTATGGATTGAGAATCAGATGTTAGACTATGGTTTCAACTTCATGGAGACTCCTATTTACATAGACAACAAAAGTGCTATTTCTATAATAGAAAATCCAGTCAAACATTCCAAGACAAAACATATTGACATCAAGAATCATTTCATTCGAGATATAAATGAGAAAAACTTGATCAAACTAGTTAAAGTTGATACAAATGAACAATATGTTGATTTTTCACCAAAGTCTTTGCTGAACAACGATTTAAGTATTTAATTACAGCTATTGGGATGATCAACATTTATTATTCATTCTCCTTTGAAAATTTTTTAAGGTGTTGAGGTGTTATAGCTATGGTGTGGAGGGCCATGTGAGTAGGGACTGCAAGAAGCCACGGGTAGAGAGTTCTGGGGTGAAGAAGAAGGTATAAGAAGGAGGACAGAGGGCGAGTGCTAAAGCCTTCACGATGGCCCGAGAGGAGGAAAGAGTGGACCCTGATGTCGTGTCAGATATGTTTCTAGTAAACCAAACTTGTGCCTCTATATTATTTGATTCTGGTGCTAGTAGGAGTTTCATTTCTGCTGCTTTCTGTGCTAAATTGCCTGTTAGTAGTAGAAGCATTGATGAGCCATTTGATGTAGAAACTGGTGTTTTAAGTCTACTAGAATTTCTAATGCGATAGAAGAATGCGACATAGAACTAGAAGGCCATAGGTTTCCTGCTAAGCTATTTATGATGCCCCTAGGCGGATTTGATGTAGTACTAGGGATGGATTGGCTAGCAGCCTATGAGGCAAACATCGTGTGTCATAAGAAGATGATTCGAGTAGTTGCGCCCGATGGAAGTTCGGTGACGGACTACTGTGATCGCGTTACTACGGTTTCGAAGGAGATTTCGATGGCGGTGGCAGGGAAGTACATGAGACGTGGATGTAGTGCCTACATGGCCTACGTGAAAGATGTGGATGCGTTAGTACCATAATTGTCGGAGGTACCAGTTGTGCGTGACTTCCCGGACGTGTACCCAGAAGACTTACCAGGTGTGCCACCGGATCGCAAGATTGAGTTTCAGATTGATCTGATACCCGGTGCCCAACCCGTCGCCAAAGCACCGTATCGATTAGCTCCGACTAAGATGTAGCAACTAATGGCCCAACTGCAGGAGTTGATGGAGAAAGGGTTCATCCGACCGAGTATCTCTCCATGGGGTGCTCCGGTCTTGTTCGTGAAGAAGAAAGACGGTAGTATGCGGATGTGCATCGACTACCGAGAGCAGAATAAATTGACGGTGAGGAATCGGTATCCGTTACCGAGGATTGATGACTTGTTCGATCAGCTCCAGGGTGCCAGTTGGTTCTCACGAATAGATCCGATCTGGCTACCATCAATTGAAGGTGAAGGAGCAAGACATTCCTAAAACAGCTTTTTACGCGTTATGGACAATACGAGTTTCTCGTTATGTCTTTCGGTTTGACTAACGCGCCAGCTGCCTTTATGGATTTGATGAACCAAGTGTGTCAGACAATATTAGATAAATCGGTGATTGTGTTTATTGACGATATCCTGATTTATTCAAAAAATGAGGAAGTATCTGCCGGTCACATACGTGAAGTACTAGAGACACTTAGAAGAGAGGAGTTGTATGCTAAATTCTCTAAGTATGCTTTTTGGTTGCGCGAAGTGCAATTTTTAGGTCACATGGTAAATGCCAAAGGAATCATGGTAGACCCGGAAAAGGTTGAGGTGGTGATGCAATGGAAGTCTCCAAAGACTCCATCCGAGATTCGAAGTTTCTTGGGATTGGCGGGCTACTACAGAAGATTTATCTAAGACTTTTCCAAGATAGCCTCACCTTTGACCAAATTGACTCACAAGGATGTGAAGTTTGTGTGGGGTCGAGAACAGGAGGATGCTTTCAAGGAGTTAAAGACGAGATTAACTCAAGCTCCTGTCTTGACATTACCCGAAGGAAGTGAGGACTTAGTGGTATATTCGGATGCTTCCTATTCGGGACTAGGTTGCGTGTTGATGCAACATAGAAGGGTAATAGCCTACGCATCCCGAAAACTAAAAACCCATGAGGTTAACTATCCCACACATGATCTACAGCTCGCTGCTGTGGTTTTCGCGTTGAAGATTTGGAGGCACTACCTATATGGGATGAAATGCACAATCTTCACAAACCACAAGAGCTTAAAGTACTTCTTTGAGCAGAAGGATCTCAATATGAGGCAAAGGAGGTGGTTAGAGTTGATCAAGGATTATGATTATGAGATCCATTACCACCTGGGTAAGACCAACATGGTGGCCGACGCCCTTAGCCGAAAGGAGAGACCCGAGCCAATTCGGGTGAAGGCGTATCAGTTAGTGATGACCTCGGACGTGATGACACAAGACAAAGAATTTCAAGATGAGGCATTGAAGGAAGATCATCTCAACTCCAAATGAATGAGAGGTATAGTCACGGAGTTGGGAGAAAACACTCACGAAGTTAGAACCCGCCTCGGGCGGATGTGGATTCCTCGCTACGGAGACCTATGAGGGCGGATTATGGATAAAGCTCATAAGACTCGATACTCCATTCATCTCGGCGCCACCAAAATGCATCAAGACATGAAGAAGGACTACTGGTAGTCGGACATGAAGCGTGATGTGGTGGAGTATGTGAGTAAGTGCCTTAATTTCTTGCAAGTAAAGGCAAAACACCGGAAGCCAGACGAAAAGATCCTGGCGTTGGATATTCCCGAGTGGAAGTGGGAGCACATCACCATGGGTTTTATTACTAACCTACCTTGTACGGCAAGGGGATGCGATGCCATTTGGGTGATAGTTGATCGTCTGACAAAGAGTGCTCACTTCCTACCGATCCGCGAGACATACTCATACGAAATATTGGCGGATCTGTTCATCAAGGAGATTGTAGCTCGTCATGGTGTGCCGGTGTCCATCATCTCGGATCATGACACCCGCTTCACATCAAAGTTTTAGAAGAGATACCATGATGCGATGGGGACGAGGCTACACATTAGCATGGCTTATCATCCTTAGACAGATGGTCAGTCTGAAAGGATGATTCAGACGCTTAAGGATATGCTCCGAGCATGCGTGATAGACTTTGGAGGAAGCTGGGATGATCACTTACCATTAGCAGAATTCTCATACAACAACAGTTATCATGCCAGCATTGACATGCCACCATATGAGATGCTATACGGTAGGAGGTGTAGGACGCCCGTGTGTTGGGGGGATATTGGGTAGAAGGAGTTAGGAGTTGTCGAGGTGATCGAGGCTACGATGAAAAATTTAGAAAAGATCAAAGCCTATATAAAGGCTGCAAAAGATAGATAGAAGTCGTATGCCAAAAAAGGCGAAGAACGATTTAATTCAACGTGGGTGATAGAGTCATGTTAAAGGTCTCACTTTGGAAGGGAATCATTCGGTTCAGGAAACAAGGTAAGCTAAGCCCGAGATATATAATACCTTTCCGATTTATCACACGAGTAGGAGAGGAGTCCTATCGATTAGAATATCCTGATGAGTTAAGTGGAATTCATTCCACATTCCATGTATATCATCTGAGGAAGGGCTTAACTGATGAAGACATGGTTGTACCACTAGAGGATATCGAGGTGGATGAACGACTCAATTACGTAGAGCAACTAGTGGCAATCATCAATCGGAAGGAGAAGAGATTGAGAAATAAAGTGGTTCCATTGGTGCGAGTACAGTGGAAGCATCGAAAGGGTTCTGAGTCTACATGGGAGACTGAAGAAGAAACGAGACAGCATTACCCACAGTTGTTCAAAGAGTGAAAGTTTTCGGGGATGAAACCTCTTTAAGGTGGGTAGACTTGTAACGCCTAAAACTTTGTCAAAATAAAAGGAAATAAAAGTATCTTGAAGGAAATAAAAAGGAGCAAGAGTGGAAGGGGTATTGTGCAAAATTATACAAAAGTACAAAGTTTTACTTTTAAAGGGGCATGGCCACCCATGCCATGCCCACTTTTCTGCTTTTTGGTCGACCGAAAGAGGAGAAGAAGAGAGAAACTTGAAGCTCCCTCGGTTTGAAGAAGAAGAAGCTGAAATCTTCGTTGGTAAGTGTTTTTGGTGATAATTGGTCCAGTTTCTTCATAATTTCATCCTTAGAAACCGATTTTTGAGTGTTCTTTGTGTTTTGGTGTTTGTTTGGCTTGTTTTAGGTGTTTGAACTCATGTACAAGCAAGTTTGTAGGAGTTTTGCTTGTTTGCTACAATAGGTGAGTTCAAGACCCCGGCTTTTACTTGCTCTAAAAGTTCTTTGGGGCTGAAAATGTATGTACAAAGGTTTTACAACTATTCTATTCTACCCGTATGTATTTATGAATGTATGTTGATGTTTTATGGTTGTTGATGCTTTGTTGGTGCTTAGTATGGTAGTGACAAGCTTAGACCAGGTTAGAATGATGTTTGGGACTGAAAACAATCGAGAAATATGTTAAACAGGTGGTTCATGAGCCTATATAAGGCTCATGCGCCTTAAATTGCCTTAGAAAAGTGTAAGTGTAGGTCATACGCCCAAACAGTACCCCATGCGCGCAACGTTATGCCTTAGAATGACTAAGTGTGACTCATGCGTCTGAACAGTGGTTCATGCGCCCAGACACATTGCCTAGATGCCTAAGTGTTGGGGTCAGGCGCCCCAATAGTGCCAATGCGCCTAACCTTTCCCCATGCGCCTGTATAGTGATGATGCGCCTAAGCAGGGCTCATGCACTTGCATAGTTCCCATGCGCCTAGAACACTTAGAATATTTTCTGAAATTTTGGAAAAAAATAGAATTATTAGGGTTTGACCCTAGTTTGACCTAAGGGTTATAATTGTTTATATTATGTATGTGTATGGCCTGTTCTTATGTTCCATATTACTTATTATTGTGTGACTCTACGTGGCATGTTTATGATCGTATACGTAAAGTATTATCATTAATGAAAGTGAAAGATTAATGATAAAGAAAAGTGGAACATAAAGGAATGAATGAAAGTCTTGCAAGAAAATGAATGGAGGTGCACGACCATGTTGTCGTTAGCCTAACTGTGTGCCGTTTAGCTAATCCGAATGATGCACACAGGGTTAATCATTGAGATTGATGGGACTCTTGTAGCATACCCTAGGTGACTGGGTCAACTTCATGCATAATGTTCGGGGTCTATTTATAGATCTCAGGCCCAGCATCAGCTTTGTGCACAATATTCGGGGTATTGCACATTGGTTCGGATGAAAATAAAAGATAATGAAAAGAGTACAAAACGAACGAATGCGTACGATAATGAAATATATGAATGAAAGGAAGAATATAATAATGAACATCATCTGAGTGTATGTATGATGAATGCTCACGTACATAGTAAAAAAAGTATTTTAATGATAAAGAGTATTTTCATATATATAAATTATAAAAGGTATTTTAACGCTTTTAAAACTAGAACTCACTCAGCAACGCTGACTTTTATATATTTTCAGTTGGTAGGTATATGTTGATGAGGATGGCATGCGGGTGAAGCTACTCGGCATGGCAAGACTGACATCCATTCATGCTAATGATATTATTGTTTTGTAATGCAATTAAACGATCTTTTTGTAACCGATGAAACAATGATGTATTGCTTAACAACAGTAGTTATTAATGAAATGAATGGTTTCTGTTAACTTAACTCCGCTGCTTAATATTATGAAATGTGTAATGCTTTATATGAATAATGCTATGATTGACCAATTGTGGGGTCTCCGGGTACGGGGCCTTTATAGTGAGTTTGTTTAACTCTCAGTAATTGATGCACATTCTGAACGACCCATCTTTCTCCTTGACAAATAAGACTGGTGCTCCTCATGGTGAGAAGCTTGGTCTTATAAATCCCTTATCCAACATTTCTTCTAATTGCTTGGACAATTCTTGCATCTCCGAAGGCGCTAATCGATATGGTGATCGGGTAATAAGAGCAGATCCAGGTACCAAATCGATTCAGATTTCAACTTTTCTAGATGGGGGTAATCCAGGCAGATCATCAGGATAAATTTGGATAGTCTCGCACTATCGGTATATCCTCAAGCTTTCCCTCCTCATTCTTAGTATCCACCGCCTTGGCAAGAAAAGTTTGGATACCCTTCACGTAGATATTTGCTAGCCTTCATTACATTGACAATCTTAAAAGTAGGTTTCCCTTTATTACCTTAGATAGTCAAAGTTCCACCGTTTGGAATAGGGAGATGAATAATTTTCTCATAGCATAGCACTTCAACATGATGCTTTAACAACCAATCCATGCCCACGACAATATTGAAACTAACAAGCCCAACGGGTAGGAGGTCGATGCTAAAGGAATGACCCTCTTATTGCATAGTGCACCCTCTAACTACATCACGCTTCAATTATCTTTACGTTGGCTAGCTCGACAATATATTTCTTATCTAATTTACTAGATCTAAGGCCAAGTAATGGTTCAAAGTTCTTTGACACAAAACTCATATAAGCTCTAGTATCAAATAATATAGATGCAAAATGATTATTGACAAGGAATGTACCAGTAACGACGGACGGTTCCTGCCTTGCCTCCTTGGCATTCATCTCAAACGCCTTGCCCCTTGCACTTAATCCTTTCATCTTGGGTAAATCCCTATAGTAGTGACCTTCAGCTCCACATTCAAAACCCCTTCGCCTAGTTTTCTCAGGCTTCTCAATCAACCTCACTCGATAATTCTGAGCTTGATGCTGATACTTGTTACACATCGAACACATATTCACATTGTAGTTACCACCATGATAAAGATTACACATGCTAAACCTCGGCTATACACCAGCTTGCCTCCTTGCCACTAGTAAGTTAGTAGCATGCATGTTTCCCGATCCAACCCTCTAATTCTTTTGATTCCCAGCTTGGTTCTTGAAATTTCCAGTTCACTTCCTCTTACTTTCCACAAACCTCTTATCAGACTCCACGACTTTTCTTTCATTCTCTACACGCTCCTCAAGAGTAGTCCCCTACTGCTGCACGACTACCACCCAACCTCTATAGTCGCTATCTTCATCTATGCCATATCCAGCTTCTTCTTCGTCTCTACGAGGCCCGACTCCAGATCACAAATCCTGAAATGCAGCTGGTTCAGGATGTCGTTCTCAATCACCTTATTCTCGTCAAACGTCATCATCCTTCCATCCATATCCTGCAATATCTCGCTCTTTACTCCCACCTTACCCTATAAGGACAAAATTCGGTGCTCATAGTGGATGCATCAGGTAGCTATAGTAACTATGGTGCGATCAATAGGCTCATCCATCAATGGTAGGTCTCGACGTGATAACGATCGCTCACCAACCTTAAACGTAGAAAGAACACCACCCTCATCAGACCAACCCCGTAATCTTTTGGACAACCAGTCCCAATGTTCGTCTCGTACTCTAGCCCTTTTGGGCTTAGCCTCCTCTAGTATCTCTAACAGTATCATCAGTAACCATCTCTAGCTTTTGCTTCTTCCTCATCGAGTAGATAAAGTGATTCTCAGGAACATGATGAGGAATGTTAGGAACAGGCTCATCACTAACAAGTGTTGTCTGACTAGGCTCACCAAGGGTAGGAGGACTCTCGTCATCAGATGCCCAATCCATCCATTTTCATACCAGGAAGTATGCTCCCATCTAGGTGAAAAGGGGTAGTGATAATTCTCCAAGGCTACGAAAGGGGGAAGAGAGAACATAGGATCCTCGTAATCACTATCAGAGTCATGGGATGAATAGGGTCCAAGAGGCATTTATAACACAAAATATCCATACCAAATATCTATCTAAATGCATCTATGCTTATCTTATATGAATAATCATATATAAAATCATTACCAATGCATGCACGATAAGAAATACTTGGGAATGAAAACATCTTAACTTAAAAACATATATGGTTATAGTCTAGATTTTTGAAAAATATTGTCTGGATCGCTTAAACTGTTGGCTCTGATACCAACCTCTGTCACACCTTGAAAAGCACACTGAAAGGGCACGCGTGTGATAGAGATAATGGAAGTTGGATTATTTCCAACAATTATTAAGCAAACAAATCATGGATACCAAAGTTAAATATTAATATAAAATTTTATTACATTGGTCTGAATAGAAGTCTTAACTTGAAAACTTAAATAGTATTAACATAAATTATTAAAATTATAACAAGAAATTTTAGCCGGCAGCGAAATTTGGTCCTAAAAGTGGTATCCAAACTTGATAAGTTTGCAGTTAAAACCCTTTTCATTTCCATGCATGCCTAATCACCTGATAAACATGCCCAAAACTTTATCAGCAAAAAGCTGGTGAGTTCACAGGTTTATATAAAAAAGTTATCATAATTTCCCTTTATAAAATGATATAATTATCCTAGAATCAACCTTTGGATCGTCAAGGACTAGTTTGGTCCACTGACTATGATCACAACCAAGAGCCCAATAATCAAACCAAGACACAAAGTCCCTCAAATCCTTTCAACATATATTACCTCCGTATAAACCGACCGGTGCTACCGAGCACGAGGGGCAGTTGTCAAACCCAATAGATCTATCAATATATCTTGTGGCCCTCCTAGGGTTAATGATTATGTAAGAGGGTAGTCATGCACAAATAATAAAACAACTCAAGGCCATCATAAAGATCACGCAGTTATTCCATAATTATATCATATACAAAAATCGTTATAACATGTTTTCCCCTAAAATACTTAAATAAAACGTTATTTAAGATAGGGGCTTTGAAATCTCACCTTTAAATGTGACAGAGAGATGATCTAGCGAAATTCAAGCCCGGAAAATAAACGATCAATTTGTTGGATCTTATATGCACAAGACACATACAAGATAGATGTGGTCAGTACGATATGATCCAAGTCAGGTCATACCCAATAACAAGCCAAACAAACACCAATAAATATTTGTTTGTTGATGAGATCATACAAATAAATATTGACACCTATTTAGATAATTGGTTTTTCTAAATCGTTGCTCTTGTGATAGAATAACATTATATGGATAATTGGTTCATGAGATATTTATTTGTTTTATTATTTAAGTTGGTTAAATAATAACAAATAAAATTGAGTTGATTTTATAAAATTAAAATAGGTTTTAATTTTATAAATTTAGGGATTGAAAGAGTGTAAATTTTATAAAAATATAAAATGGGTGGGAAACCCATTTTAAATGGGAATCTCGGCCGCCCAAGGGGCCTAGGACATCCCAACTTTGCCTTGTTTCTTTCAAGTCATAACTCACCATACACTCATCCGTCATTTTCTCCATTACACACTCTCTCTCTCACACACAAGAAATCCTCTCAACCAAGGCTGCCATTTTCGAGTTTGAAGCAAAATACTTGGCTGAAAATTTCGAGTTTGAAGCCAAAAACTTTGCTGAAAGTTTTGGATTTTAGAGGAGCAAGAAGAAGAGGTTCTTTTTGGTGTTGCATCCTAACAAGCAAGGTGTTTGAAGGGCTTGGGGTATCACGGTTTGAGGTC
>BJCO01792446.1:0-10078 GCA_018326465.1 Flaveria floridana | reverse complement strand
CAGAGCTGTTGGTTGAGTGAATTGAGTTTTTGTCGAACTTTGAAAACTCAAATTTCACTTAATTCTGTGATTGATAAGCAATTCAATTGAAATATTATGGATTTCAGTTGTGTGTAATCATCATAAACATGAATTGAACCACAATTAACAGTCAAATTCATCAAATTTCAGAGAACTAGTCGAAATTTGGTTCGAAAAGTGCTCATCTTTGTCGAACTGAAATTTGAGAGATTCACTGATTTGTTGTTGATAATCAAAGAAATTGAAGTTAGAAGATTGTTTATCGGCATTAAATCTACTTAATTTGAAGATTTCAATCCAATTCATCAAGTTTTGATTCATTTCGAAAAAATTGAGTTGGTTACATTCATAAGAACATAATGAATGTGGCGCATGAGGGTTGAAAATCACTGAAAATTGCCCAAGTATTTAGGCGCTTGACCACTGTGCAGGCACTTTTATCACTGTATAGACGGTTTTCAAGCTAGACGGTTTACAACTGTTGAGGAGTATTACTACTATTTGAGCTCAAGTACTTCCAGACGCACCATAACTGGTGAGATGCATCAAAACTGTTTGGGCGTTTGTAACTCCCAGACGTCTGACAATTGTTTAGACGTATTGCAACTGTTTGGGCGTTTCAATTTTAGGCGGTTTTGGAAATTTTTTTAAGGCTATTCCTTAGACGGTTTTTGTTCAAATTCAGAAGTTCCACAACTGTTGAGACGTTTCTATACTGTTCAGGCGCATCATCACTTAACACTTAGAAATTTTTTTAACTGTATCTCTAATGGCACAATCTGATCAACCCAAGGTTGAAACTTCATCCTTAAACTCTGAAACCTCATCTCCAAAATTTCCTGAAATACCATCTGAAGTGAGAGAGAAACTGTGCACTAAATCATGCTTCGAACATGTTGAATACTATCGAAGCTATTCATATAAAATCTATGAGAAATTGAAACAAGAGGAGTCAATGCATAACAAATTAAAATCTGACCATAAGACAGCAGATCAAAAGATCATTTCTCTTCAAACATCATGGAACAAAACAATAAAAGAATTAGAAATTGTGTCTAAACAATTAGAAGAGATGACCAAAAATCTTGAACAGGAGAAGATAGAACATGCTGCTACTCAAATGGATCTTGCTAAAGTTAAAAGTTCAGAAATGATAGTTGAGAAACTGGTGAGTGAGAGAAGAGATAAACAGAAAGCAGGTTTAGGATTTGCTTATGAACCTATGCCTGAATCAATAACATACACTTTACCAGAGAACTTTAATACGCATGATCATTCTCCTGAGAATAAGGAAAAACTCAAAGCCTTTCAAAACAAAAACAAGAATTCTAAATGTGAAGAAGAAAAAGATAATGTAAAAGTTTTTGTTGATAATGATCAAGAAAAGATTAAAAATGGTCATCCAATCAAGATAAAATCTTAGAACCTAAACAGACAAATCAGAACGCTTCTAATCAAATTCATTTTGTATTGGAAGAAGTGAAAGTTAAAAGCAAAGATAAAGCTAAACATCAGGAAGGAACATCAGAAGATTCAAACTTTGTTAATCTAAAACAAAAAGATAATGAAAAAGAATCTTCACCTGAAGATGTTCAATCTGAAAGTAAACCAAGTTCTTTTAAAACAAAGAATCAAAGAAGAAGAAAGAAATCATCTAAAACAAAAACTGAACAAAACAAAAGTTTAGAAAATCTGATCAAACCAACAAATCAGGCAACTAAACTCAAACCTATAAAATTTGTGTCAGCTGGTTTGTTAAATATGAACTCTCTTCAACAAAACAAGATAAGTCCTATGAACAAATCTCACTCTGATCTGAAAATAGGTTCAGATTCTAAGACTTTCGCAGTTACAAAAAGATTTGTTCCTAAGGAATTAAAGAAGGAAGTTCATGAACAAACGATGAAAAGTAATTTGTCACAAAAGCAAAAATTGACAACTCAAAAACAACAATTTAACTTTTTGACGCCAAAATATAAAAATAAATCACATATAGCATCAACAACAAAAGTTAACAAGCAGTTGTATAAATCTCCATAAAGGTACTGTGAAATATGTGATATGAAAAATCATAATACTGCTGAATGCTATTTCAATAAGTACTTTCACATATGTGACATGAGAAATCATTCTACAACAGATTGTTATTTTAATAAATACTGTACTTATTGTGATGAGAAAACTCACAATACTAAGAATTGTTATTTTAGAAAGAGCTCACCTAATATAGGATTTGCCAATTCAAACATGAGCAAAGGTTATGTTAATCCTCAATATATAAGAAATCAAACTGATGGATTTCTACAATTAACTAACCAACCCTCTTTAGGTCTGAGATCTTTTCAAAAGAACAATTATTTGAGGCCAAAACAAATTGTGAAAGAACAATTTATACCAAGATCTGTAAGAATGACTAATAAAAATGTTGGTAATCAATTCTTTTCAAAAACTGATCACTCAAGTGGTATGAATGTTCATAAAAATAATCGACAACAATTTCAAAACAAGATTGGTAAATTAATCAATAATAAACCTGATTTAAATAATCTTCATTTCAAACAATTTATCATTGTTGCTAAATATGGAAAACCCAAGACCATCTCGGCTTGAGTAGATATCTCAACTTAATTTTCTTGTTGTGCAGGAACGCCCAAGAAGACAACTCAATACATGGTATGTGGATAGCGGGTGCAGCCAGTACATGACAGGCAATCCTGCCTTATTACAAGATTTTAAGTTAAAGGATGGAACGCATGTCGCCTTTGGTGGTGATGCGGGTGGCAAAATAATAGGAGAATGAATAGTATCAAATAGGATAATAAGCATTAACAAAGTCAACTTCTATTCACAGTTGAACTATAATCTTTTAAGTGTATCCTAAATATGTGATAAATCATACTCTATTCTATTTGATGATTCTTTCTGTTATGTGTTAAAGCCAGGTTTTCAGATAAGCAAGGATTGGGTAATTGTTAAAGCTAAAAGGGATAGAGATGTATACAAGCTGGATATGTCTCAAGTTAATCCTTCAACAGAAAAAACATGCCTAATTGCTAAAGCATCAAATGATAAAAGCTAGCTTTGGCATAGACGTCTCGGACATTCAAACTTTAAGAACATGAACAAGCTTGTAGCAGGAAATCATGTCATTGGACTTCCATCCAAGAAGTTTGCAAGAACTGATCACTACTCAGCATGTTTGAAGGGAAAGCAACATAGAGCGTGTTATAAGACCAAGCTAATAAACTCAAATTCCAAACCTCTACAGATGTTACAGATGGACCTCTTTGGACCAATAAATGTCAAGAGTATTCGAAGCAAATCATAGTGTCTAGTTATCATTGATGACTATACAAGATTTTCATGGGTTTTCTTTTTACATGCTAAATCTGAAATGACTGAATTACTAAAAGAATTTATTATTAAAGTTGAAAATCAACTAGAACACAAAGTGAAAATAATAAGTGATAATGGTACAGAATTCAAAAATGCTAACATTGAAATGTTTTTTGCAGAGAAAGGAATAGCTCATCAGTTCAGTGCTCCCAGAACTCCTCAACAAAATGGAGTTGCTGAAAGGAAGAATAGAACACTGATTGAAGCTTCTCGTTCTATGTTAGCCGATGCAAAGATTCCTATCACTTTCTGGGATGAAGCTATATCAACTGCGCGCTTCGTTCAGAATAGAACTTTAATTGTGAAAGATAAAATGAAAACTCCTTATGAGTTAATGTTTGGCAGGAAACCAAATATAAATTTTCTAAAATCATTTGGTTGTTCGGTCATGATTCTTAATTCAAGTGATCAATTAGGAAAATTTGAAGCAAAATCTGATAATGGATTCTTCGTTGGATACTCATCTGTTTCAAAAGCCTATCGAGTTTATAACTCTAGGACAAATATAATTCTTGAAACATTCAACGTTAAATTTCTAGAAAATTCTTTTCCATTAGTTTTAAATGGCCCTGCTTGGTTATTTGATTTAGATTCACTGTCAACTCTCTTCAATCTAACTTGTTTAATCAATCGAACTTTCTTGATTCTACTGGTAAGAGGAGTTCTAGAGGAGATCTTGGATCTTTCAGTGAGGATTCGAATTCGGACGACCCAGATGATTCAAGCCTAGATTACCCATTCTTCTCATTTGTCAAGGACTCAACAATTAGATTCAATGACAATGATCAAGCTAATCAAGCATCAGATCATTCAGTTTCATATGATCAAGAAGGATCACAACCAATTCCTATTGATGGTAATGAGTTTGTGCAACCTGAGTCAGGAACATCATCCATCTCTAGTGATGCAATTGATACTGGTAACTTCGATTACTTTATCAACTCACCGAGTCAAGTTTCAAACTTCAATCCACATTCTTCTAACCTACTGCATCAGCTCTCCAACTTGAATCAAACAAATCTGGATGTAAATGTTCAAATTGATGAGATTCCAACATCTTGTATTCACAAGAACCATCCAACAACACAGATTATTGGTCCATTGAATGAGAGAACAACAAGGAGTAAATCAGAACAAGCAAACTTATGCTTATACTCTTGTTTTCTTTCTCAAATTGTTCCTAAAAACGTTACCGAAGCGATAAAGTACAATGTTTGGATTGAAGCCATGCAAGAAGAATTACTTCAATTCCGCAAACAAGAAGTGTGGAATTTGGTGGAATTACCTGAAGGAGAAAATGTAATAGGAACTAAATGGTTGTTTAGAAATAAAACTGATGATAGAGGGATAGTCATAAGAAACAAGGCCAAACTAGTTGCACAAGGATACACACTGGAAGAAGGAATTGACTATGATGAAGTATTTGCTCCAGTTGCAAGACTCGAATCCATTCGTGTCTTCCTGGCTTATGCATCATTCATACAATTCAAGGTGTATCAAATGGACGTTAAAGGTGCATTCTTATACGGTCCAATCACTAATGATGTGTATGTGAAGCAACCTCCGGGCTTTGAGGATACAGAATTTCCACATCGAGTGTACAAGCTTAGCAAATCTTTGTATGGACTTCATCAAGCACCTAGAATCTGGTATGAGACATGGTCACAACACTTGATCCAACATGGATACACAAGAGGGAAAATCGATCCAACTTTATTCATAAAGAAGGATAATGATGATCTCTTATGTGTGCAAGTGTACATTGATGATATCATATTTGGTTCTACTAGTCTAAAACTATGCACTGAATTTGAAGAAATCATGAAGTCTCATTTCCAGATGAGTTCTATGGGAGAAATCAATTTCTTCCTTGGACTGTAAGTTCAACAATCTGCAAATGGTATATTCATCAATCAAGAGAAGTTTTTTGACAAACTCTTGAAGAAATTGAAACTGCAAGATTATCAGTCCATAAGAACTCCAGCTGACGTAAACACCAAGATTGAGCCTGATCCTAAAGGAAAATCAGTTGGCCAAACTTTATATAGATCTATGATTGGTTCTTTGATGTATCTTACTGCATCAAGACCAAACATAATGTATGTTGTTTGTGTCTGTACCAGGTATCAATTAGAACCGAAAGAATCCCACTTAATTGTTGTGAAGAGGATATTCAGGTATCTCAAAGGTAAAC
Source organism: Flaveria floridana (assembly GCA_018326465.1). Lineage (NCBI taxonomy): Eukaryota > Viridiplantae > Streptophyta > Magnoliopsida > Asterales > Asteraceae > Flaveria > Flaveria floridana. The sequence continues at coordinate 4,467 of BJCO01792446.1, read as the reverse complement.
CAGCTTTAGGGCTATGGTATCCTTACGAGGGTAACTTTGAGCTACATGGATATACAGATAGTGATTATGGTGGATGCTGCCAAGATAGAAAATCTACAACGGGTGGTTGTCAGTTTCTTGGTCCCCGATTAGTCTTGTGGTAATGCAAGGAACAAACGAATGTCTCTATTTCAACTGCAGAAGCTGAGTACATACCTGCATCAGCAGGATGTTCTCAAATCCTTTGGTTGCAAAACCGACTGCTGGATTATGGGTTCAATTTTCTTAAAACACCTCTTTACATTGATAACACTACTGCTATGTTCATTACAGCTAATCCAGTTCAACATTCAAAAACAAAACATATTGAAATTCGATATCATTTTCTGAGAGATAACTTTGAAAAAGGTTTAATCATTTTGATTCAAATTGCAACTGAAAAACAGTTGGCAGATCTATTTACTAAAGCCTTCCTACCAGGACGGGTTGAGTACTTAGTGGAGTCAATTGGTCTTATTAACCATGTGTAACCCTAGTTTCTAAGTTCTTATTTCAGTTCTTTGAATCTTATCATAATCAGAACCCTCCCTAAACTAAAAGGTTATCATAAGTGAACCTTTCAAAGTTATTTGCCTGATTGTACTTTTTGTGTGTGTGTTTTCTTTTATAGAAAAACAAAATACAAAAGTAGAAATCTCAAAAATTAAAGATAAAAATATAAAACAAAAACATCAAAAATAGTCTTTCTTTATTTGTCATTTCATTTTTAGGAATGAATCTGTTTTTGCAACATGTGAGAAATGATAGTACATTAGTGATATCAGTTGCACACTTCACTTGGTAATAAAGTCTGACATGATCTGATATGATGTGTACACAATATCATGCTAGTATACTGAAAAAGTAAATTCTTGTGATTAAACTAAATCTCTATGCTTGTATGTGTATTCATCTAAGTACTTATGAGTTGTATTAACTTATCATAATTATTGCTTGTTAAGTTACAACACTCACACCTGATGGTGATGTGTCTAATCATGAGATCTGTTACAAGCATCATCCCACTTCTTTGTTATGAGTCATCATAGACCTAAAGCGCTGAGATATCCTCTGTTGTAAGTGATTACAGACCTGGATATTCTCCTTTGATGCCAAAGATGCCAATGTGCATAACTGTAAGACCCCGTTCCTGGAGACCTCACAGTTGGTCATTCACAGTTATAATTACAAAAAACTTTATAAGTTTACAAATTTAAGCAGCGGAATTAACTTTAACAAAAACCATTCATCTCATTAAATACACTGTTGTTAAGTAATACACCTTGGTTTAATCAGTTTACAAAAGAATAGTTTAACTGCATTACAAAACAACAGTGTTTTCTATTAAGAATGGATGTCAGTCTTTCCCTACCGAGTAGTTTCACCCTCGTGCCATCCTCAGCAATAAATTACCTGCCAACTTAAAATGTATAAAAATCAGCGTTGCTGATTGAGTTCTAGTTTTAAAAGTATTAAAATACCTTGTGTTGTATATATATATGAAAATACTCTTTCTGTAAAAATTACATCTCTTACTCTTTGTATGTGAGCACGTATTAACTATACAACAAGGTGGTGTTCTCTATCTGTACTTTATACCTTGTTTATTTCGTACTCTTTTAACTTTATCTTTCACTGTCTATGTGGACCAAAAAGCAATACCCTAAACTATGTGCGTGGAGAAACTGGTGTTGGGCCCCCCACATTCTATGGTCTGAATTACTGTATACAAGGCCGGCCCAGTCACCTAGGGCATGCTACAAGGGTCCGCCAACCTTAATTGATTGGCCCCGTGAGCATAAGGGGTAGCTAACCCGCACCATGGTTGAGCTAACGACAACCAGGTTGTGCACCTCCTACATGCTTGCAATACTTGTTAATTCTTTAATTAGGTTACACTTCTCTTCTTCTTTTCTCTTTCACTTTATTATTACTATTAATACTTTACGTTACGATAATGAACACACCACATAAAGTCATTCAATAATAATAATAATAATAATAATAATAATAATAATAATAATAGTAACAGTAATCATAAACCATCATAAAACAATCATAAGGTAATCATGATCATGTAAATTCTCATTGTTAATAAGCCCTAGTCAACCTACGGTCAAAACCCTAATGTGCACAAACTCCCAAAAATTCTCGTAATAAATTCCAAGTGTTAGGTGCATCAGTACTATGTAGGCGCATCAGCCCTATTTGGGTGCTTTATCACTATGCAGACGCATCAGCCAACCCATTCTAACACAGGCGCATGAGCTTCTCAGGCGCATGAGCCTACACAGGCGCCTGAGTAAAGGTTGGGCGCATGAGAACTATTGGGGCGCCTGACCCCACACTTGGGCAATCTGGTCAAAGTTCCTAGGCGCATGAACTACTGTTTAGGTGCATGAGTGGTACTCGGTCATTCTAAGGCAAAATTATGGGCGTATGGAATACTATTTGGGCGCATGAGTTCACTTAAAACTTTCTAAGGCAACATTTTAGGCGCATGGGCCTTAAATAGGCGCATGAACAACCTGTTTAACATACTTCTCAATTATTTCCAGTCTCAAACATCAGTCTAACCTGTTCTAAGCTTACTACCACTATTCTAAGTATAAACCTAGCAAAAACAACCATAAAACATCATCATACATTCATGAAACATACGGGTATGCACACATAATAATTTTAAAACCAGTTTAATACATTTTCAGCCCTAAAAATAGTTTAAAACAAGTAAAACCGGGGTCTAGAAACTCACCTTAGTTGTTTTCAAGCTTATACTCTTCCCTCGAGTTTCCCGGACGTTTCTAGCGCATAGAACACACATACACAGACACACACCCGAACACACAATCACATATATAAGCATATTACCAAGTCTAGAATCGTCTAAAACATCAAAAATTCAAGAATTCTTACCAGAAACTTCGAAGTTCTTGTTTCTTCCAAAATTCCCGAGAATTCTCTGCTCTTCTCTTTCTCTCTCTCTAAAATCCGAATTGATAGGTGAAAAGTAACATGGCATGGGCGACCATGTTACTTTATTTACCAACTTTCAAAATTAGTGTCCTTTTGGACACTTTTGGCCCCTTAAACTTGGGTTGACTTTCATTTCCTCCCTTTTCTTTCTCTTTTATTCTTTTATTTATTTCCTTCGAATTATCCGGGTGTTACAAGTCCACCCCCCTTATAAAGGTTTTGTTCCCGAAACCTGTTACTCCTCGAACAGATGTGGGTAATGTTGTCTCATCTCCTCTTCAGTCTCCCACGTAGACTCGGGTCCCTTTCTGTGCTTCCACTGTACACGCACAAGAGGAACCACTTTATTCCTTAACCTCTTCTCCTTACGATCAATGATTGCCACTGGTTGCTATACGTAGTTGAGCTGTTCATCCACCTCGATATCCTCCAGTGGTACAACCATGTCTTCATCAGCCAAGCACTTTCTCAGATGAGATACATGGAATGTGGGATGAATTCCACTTAACTCATCTGGCAATTCAAGACGATAGGCCACTTCTCCTACTCGTGCGATGATTCGGAAAGGTCCTATATATCTCGGGCTTAACTTACCTCGTTTCCGGAATCGGATAATTCCTTTCCAAGGTGAGACCTTCAACATGACTCGGTCGCCAACCTTGAATTCTATCGGTTTTCGCCTCTTGTAAGCATACGACTTTTGTCTATCTTTCGTCGTCTTTATGAAGGCTTTGATCTTTTCCAACTTCTCAGTCGTAGCTTCGACCACCTCGACACCTCCCAGCTCTTTTTGCCCAATGTCTCCCCAACATACGGGCGTTATACATCTCCTACCGTATAGCATCTCGTAGGGTGGCATGCCAATGCTGACATGATAACTGTTGTTATACGAGAATTCCGCTAACGACAGATAGACATCCCAACTTCCTCCAAAATCGATCACGCACGCCCGAAGCATGTCCTCAAGTGTCTGGATCGTCCCCTCAGACTGACTGTCCATCTGAGGGTGATAAGCCGTGCTGATATGTAGTCTCGTCCCCATCGTATCATGGAATTTCTTCCAAAACTTGGATGTAAACCGGGTGTCACGATCAGACACAATAGACACCGGCACACTATGACGAGCCATAATCTCGTTGATGAATAGATCCGTGAGTCTCTCAGAAGAATATGTCTCTCGGATTGGTAGGAAGTGAGCACTCTTCGTCAAACGATCAACCACCACCCATATAGCGTCATACCCTTTCGGGGTGCGTGGTAGCTTCGTAATGAAGTCCATAGTGATGTACTCCCACTTCCACTCGGGTATATCTAATGGTTGGATTTTTTCCGTACGGCTTCTGGTGTTCCGCCTTCACTTGTAAACAGGTAAGGCATTTACTCACATACTCCGCTACGTCACACTTCATACCCGGCCACCGGTAATCTTTCTTCATATCGTGATACATCTTGGTAGCACCGGGATGAATGGAG